>CAUYON010065656.1:0-25578 GCA_963573935.1 Arctocebus calabarensis
TCTGTTATAGATGCAGGCAGAGTAGGCTGTAGCAGCCAGAAAGAGGCCACAAGCAAAGGGCTAGAGATGTTGACACTTGGAAGTCCAGCCAGTGCACAGCAGATTTAACTTATGCCATACTCTTGTTCTCAACTGCTGGGAAACGGATCCATCTTCAGCACTTCTTTTTTCTTTTTTTTTTTTTTTAATTTTTGTAGAGACAGAGTCTCACTTTGTCACCCTCGGTAGAGTGCTGTGGCATCACACAGCTCACAGCAACCTCCAACTCCTGGGCTTAGGCGATTCTCTTGCCTCAGCCTCCCGAGTAGCTGGGACTACAGGCGCCTGCCACAACGCCCGGCTATTTTTCTGTTTTTGCAGTTCGGCCGAGGTTGGTTTGAACCTGCCACCTTTGGTATACGGGGCCGGCGCCCTACTCAGATTATGCCCTCTTTAGCACTTCTTAATGCCTGCATCTACTCTGGTCTCCCGCACTTTCTTCTGTTTTTCTCACTATCTTATTTCATAACATGATGCCTCATGCTTCATCATTCCTTACATTTTCTCTTTTTCTCTGGCACTCTCCTTTGATGTTTAGGCCATGATTCCCCTCTCTCCTGGGCAAGTCTGCATGAGGCACTGGTGGTTAATTACGGTGAATGTAAAGAGAGAATGGGCACGATTCACAGTGCTGCCAGATCTAAACCCTTGTGTGTTTCCCAAACTCATACCTGGTCGGTTCACTTTCCCAACTCTCTGAGCCCAAGATCTAGCCTTTCTTTGCTTCATGTGGTCGCGACATCATACCTTTACTATATTTTGCATGTGGATAACTCACTCTTCAATACCCAGCTCAGGGTGGCGCCTGCGGCTCCACAGAGAAGGGCGCCGGCCCCATATGCCGGAGGTGGCAGGTTCAAACCCAGCCCCAGCTAAAAATTGCAAAAAAAAAACCAACCAAACAACAACAACAAAAAAAACCCCAGCTCAAATATTACCTCCCCTGTAAAACTACTGTGCACAGCCAAATGAATCCCCCTTCACTCAATGCTTGCTTGCAATGTAGTGATCATCACTAACCATCCTAAGTATACGTTTATATGCCAGTTACTTCACACAGAATGTGAATTTAGGGAAGACAGAGGTTCTTTCTCTTTGTATTCCTTTCCGAAGTGAAATGTGCCACAAAAATGTCAGTAGGATTACACCAAAGTCATATTGAGTTGAAATTTGCTTTGGAATATAAGCATTGTTTTATAAGTATGCTAACGAGTACATTTATGGAAGACATAACTAACAGATCTAGTCAGAAAAAGCTTTAATCAGAAATGAATCCTGGAAATTGGCTTGATACCTGAAAAGTGATAATGAGAATTGGGAAGTGACAGAAATTTGAGATAATACAATTATATATTGCCAAACCATACTTTGGAGAATAATTAGAACACTTATCATGTTAGAATAACTCTTACAGTGAACTCTTATTTGCATGATAATTAGCAGAATATTAATCGAAGGAACACTGGTGTACTGGATGTTGTAAAAACTCAGGTACATTAGTCATAATAGCTTCCCACGGCACAAGGTAGTGGTGGTGGAAAGAAGTATTAGGGGTTTGAAATAATGGTGTAAAAGAAGAACGCTCCAAAAGAATTTGAGGCATATCCTCCGTTGAAATGAAGCTATTTTCATTGCAATCTTATCCTATAATTTTGCCTGCAGCCTTTGACCTTCCTGACTTAATCATCAACTCCTTAGCAATTTATCACAATACTTTTCCTCCTGGGGGTGCCATTTTACTTAAGCTGTGAGTGGAAAAAACACACTGAACTCAAAGGACTTTTTCTATTCTCACTCAACAAGAATCAACACCGAAGACTTTTGTGACGAAGTGTATGGGGATTTCTCCCCACCAACAAGCCAGTAATAAATCTGCCATGGGCACTAGCTAGGCGTCCTCCAGCTCAATTCTGACATTATTTACTTGGAGGGAGCATCAGCTCCCACAGGTGGAGAGCTCAGTCCCCCCAAGACTGACCCTCTCCACTTCTGCTGCCATTCATAACCTCAGCTTGTTTTACCTTTGCTTCTGACTGACTGGCTATAAATCAGGGATTCCACAACCCCCTCTTTGGGTTTGATTAATTTTTATTTTTTTAGAGAGCTCTCTCCCCTAGGCCAGAGTGCAGTGGCATCACTATAGCTCACTGCAGCCTCCAACTCCTGGGCTCAAGGGATCTTCCCACTTCAGCCTCCCAGAGGGCAAGGATTACAGGTGTGAGCCACGATAGCCAACCAGGTTCAATTAATTTGCTCGAGTGCCTTACAGAACTCAGGGAAATGTTTACTTAGGTTTACTGGTTTATTACAGAGGATTTAACAAAGGATACAGATAAAGAGATGCAGAGGCGATGGCATGTGAGGAGGAGCATAGAGCATCCATGCTCTTCCCAGTGCTTCCCTCCACCCAAACTTCTACATGTTCTATCTGGAAGCCCTCAGAACCCTGTTCTTTTAGGGGTTTATGGATACTTTATTACATAGGCTTGAGTGATTAAACCATTGATCATTGGTGACTAGCTTAATCTTCAGCTCCTCTTCCTGGAAATCAAGGAGTGGGGTTGAAAGTCCTAATCCTCTAATCCTGCCATGTTCTTTCCGGGGATCAGCCCCTATCCCGAAGCTACGTGGGAGCTACCAGCCATTGGATGACTCATTAGTATACAAAAGACATTATCTATTCTATCTATCTATCTATCTATCTATCTATCTATCTATCTATCTATCTATCTACTTTCTTGAGACAGTTTCTTTTGTTGCCCTCAATGGAGTGTCCTGGCATCATAGTTCACAGCAACCTCAAACTCTTGGGCATAAGTGCTCTTCTTGCCTTAGCCTCCCAAGTAGCTGGGACTATAGGCACAACACATGGCTATTTTTACAGAAGGGGTCTTGCTCTTGCTCAGGCTGGTCTCAAACTCTTAAGCTCAGGCAATGCACCTGCCTCTGCCTCCCAGAGTGCTAGGATTACAGATATGAGCCATGGTGCCCGGCCTATATATTTTATTTCCTTTTTAAAAATTTATTTATTTTTTAATATTTTTTCATTTGTTTTTACTGTTTGGGATTCATCGAGGTTACAAAGAATTAGGTTACATTCTAAGAATGATTACATTTATTAAAGCCCCTCTTATAATTGTGTCTCACCCCAAGAGGTGTGCCATATACCATGACCTCCCATCTCTCTCCCGCCTCCCCTCTCCCCACTTGCTCATTCCCCTATCCCCCCTTGTATTAGCTCTTCTACTGCCTTCATATTAGAATAGAGTACATTGGATTCTTGCTTCTCCATTCTTGTGATCCTCTACAAAGAAGAATGCCTTCCACCTCCATCCAGGTTAATACAAAGGATGTAAAGTGTCCTATTCTTTTTTAGTGGCTAAATAGTATTACATGGTGTACATATACCACAGCTTGTTAATCCATTCCTGGGTTGGTGGGCATTTAGGCTGTTTCCACATTTTGACAATTACAAAGCTTGTAAATTACTCAATTTACAATCTGAGCTGCGGTAAACAGTCTAGTGCAAGTGTCCTTATGATAAAAATCATTTTTTTTCTTTTGGGTAGATGCCCAATAATGGGACTGCAGGATCAAATGGGAGGTTTGAGTTCTTTGAGAGTTCTCTGCACTTCCTCCCAAAAAGGTTATATTAGTGTGCAGTCCCACCAGCAGTGTAAAAGTGTCCCTGTCTTTTCACATCCACCCCACCATCTGCAGTTTTGAGATTTTGTGATGTGGGCCATTCTTACTAGAGTTAGGTGATATCTCAGGGCAATTTTGATTTGCATTTCTCTGATAATTAGGGATGATGAACATTTTTTCATATGCTTGTTAGCCATTCATCTATCTTCTTTAGAGATGGTTTTATTCATGTCTCTTGCCCAGTGATTAAAGGGATTGTTGGTTCTTTCTATGTTGATTAATTTGAGTTCTCTATAGATCCCATTTATCAAGCTTCTGTCCAATCCATTATATGCAAATATCTTTTCCCATTCTAATGGCTATCTATTTGCCCTGGTTGTTGTCTCCTTGGATAGAAGCTGTTAGTTTAATTAAGTCCCATTTATTTACTTTTGTTGTTGTAATTGCCACAGAAGTTTTCTCCATAAAGTCTTTCCCCAGGCTGATATCTTCAAGTGTTTTCTCCACACTTTCTTTGAGGATTTTTATTGTTTCATGCCTTAGATTTAGATCTTTTATCCATCTAGAATCAATTTTTGTGAATGGAGAAAGGTGCGGGTCCAGTTTCAGTCTTTTACACGTGGATATCCAGCACCATTTATTGAATAGCGATTCTTTCCCCCAGTATATGTTCTTGTTTGCTTTATCAAAGATTAGATGGCTATAAGATGTTAGTTTCATCTCATGGTTTTCTGTTCAGGTCCAGATGTCTATGTCTCTATTTTTGTGCCAGTACCGTGCTGTTTTGATCTATGGCTTAGTAGTACAGCCTAAAGTCCTGCAAGTTAAATTTAGATTAACAGAGAGACTGGTTCTTGGGAAAAGATAGTCACTGGGAAGAAGGGTTTCTAAATGGTGGATACAGAACCTAACTAAGGGATGGGCCATCTAAACTGTTACCAGAAGCACTAATGTGAGGGAATTAAAATAGCCATGAAATAGTGTACATTAGAAATAGGAGGTCATGGAGTCAGACTGTCTCACATAGCTTTTTATGCAATTAAAGAAATACAAATTGGCCCAAACTCAGCTGAAACAGACAGTGTGCTTCAGATAGAAATGTAGAGTGTCCTCATCAGCAAGGGTATGCCACGATCAAATAATTTTGCAGCTAGGCACGTGCAGCTGCCGTCAACCAAAAGCCAGCAGTGGCTGGCAGCTGAAACTCCAAAACCAGAAAATGGCACTGCACAAAATGCTCTTCATGGGACTGAAGAATTTCTTTCATTATCTACATCTTTACTGTGCTTGCCAAGAAGTTGTCTGGTCTGGATAATCACAAAAGAAAAAAAGAGAGATTAAGAGCTGTAAGAAAGCAAGAAGTGTTTGGGATTTTTTTGTTTTTCAGATTCTCAACTCTCCTTTGGGCAGCAAAGTGAATGAATAACTTAATCTATTCTATGTACTAATTTCTTCATATGACTAAAAATATTTTTATTTTAATTAACAGAAAATCAGATTCTCCCTGCTTCTTCAAGTAAATGCGGAATAAATATTTAAGAATTTGCTTTGAAATGGTACCAGATTATTAGTCTGGAGACACCCACACATGGAGGTGCAGCCCGGACTGTATTTATACGGTCTTTCTTTTCATCCTTTTCATCATGGAGTCATGGAAATAATTAATTAGTTAATTAAAGCAAATTAAAATAAATAAAGGGTCATAAGACCTAAACAAGATAAAGCCTACCCCCCAGAAAAAGAGAAAGAAAGAAGCAAAGACCATTCTCGTTGCCTAGGATTAGAATTCTCTGAAGGAAAACTATAGTCTTGAACCACATTAGAACAAAGAAATGGAGACAACTTGGAGTGGTATGAACTGGATGCTAAGATAATGTGGAATGTCAATGTGTTTTAGGAATTCAAACAACAGAGTGGGCAATGGCCAAAAGGGAAGCGTTCGCATTTGGCATGAGCCTTGAGCTGCACTGGAAACGAGAGTAGAGTTTGGGGCTGAGAATTGAGGAGCACACACTGGCGTAAAGACACTGAAGTCCTATGGTGTCCTCAGTTCTTTAAGATAGTTCCCCAGAACTATCGTATTTCTTCTTCTTAGCTGTTCCTCAACATTCCATTTGCATAACTCAGTGTCCCACAGCATTATATATGTACACACACTTACACATGTGTGCTGCATGTAACATGTCTTTATCTTGAAGAAAGATTTTAGGAAAAGTGTGTAGTTGTCTATAGTAAGTACTTCTAAAACAAAATTACTTCAGGAATTGTCAAGAGCATCTCACAGACGATAGTCCATACCAAAAAAGAAATTGCAAAAATAGTCCTAATGAAGACAAATTTTATATCCCTTGGATTCACCCATGGACATAACTTTCCTTCCAACGTCCACTACGGGGATGGTTACCAAAACATTTCTGTTCTTGGGGTAAAATAATAATGCTGTGTATCTGCTTGAGATGGAAGATGCTAGCAGTTCTCTTTTGAAAGAGATTTGTATGAACAACAAGAACTTGACCATCTTCAGTCCTTTGACACCACCTGTAATATCCAGGATAAAAACATCAAGATCACTCCTTAGGTGCTTGGCGCCTGTAGCTTAAGTGACTAAGGTACCAGCCACATACACCAGAGCCAGCGGGTTTGAATCCAGTCTGGACCTGCCAAACAACAATGACAACTACAAGCCAAAAAAGGATCACTCCTCAAGTAAGAGGTGATTTTTCTGCCATTTCTTCAGCGCTGTGCCAAATGTTGGTGCAACTATGTTTCTCTCCTTGGATACTGATGGAGAAATTTTCTTTGGAAAATTTAGTATATAAAGAGGAATCCTTTTTTGGTAAAGAGAAAAGAAGTTGGAGGGTTTACTTTCAAGGTATTCTGTATTGTAGCGGGATATTTTCCCAAAAGATTATTGTATGGATAGAACACTTTTGGAATAATGGATCGCATTTCTTCTAAATCTGTTTTTCTTAACTCAACTTGAATAGGTTTAAGCATAGAAGTATTATTCTTTTAATACTGTATCAAAAATCACTTCTAATCCTAAAGATTACTTCAAGTAATACGGAGTAGAGATAATAGAAAGACAGAATTCCTGACCCTCTTGTCATAATTTAAAAAAATAAAATCACATACTAAGATGTATGTCAATTGCAAATGATTTTTGTAGATTTCTACTGATAAAATGAAGCATCAAGATCTCCAGGAAATATCCTACCAATATTTTTAACACATAAACAAGTTTTATGACAATACGTACTTGCTCTTTTATATCTATCCTGACTTTTAAACAGCCCTGTTCTTACAGGCATTCCAATTTTTATCACAGTTGTAAATGAAGCGATAATAAATGAAGATTTATGAGAAAGAGTTAAGTGAGAAGTGAATTAACACAAGTAGAATGACTTAAAAGATAAAATATTATTTTGGACTCAGAATAAAACTACAAATATAATTTTAGTTTTCCCTAACAGAGAAACCTTAAATCAGAATGTTACATAGCTACTTAGAAGAACCAAAATAGGGGGGAAAATATGATGTGCTTCGTAAATAGAAAATTTAAAGAGATGTTAGAGTAGGTCCCTTGAACCAGTTAAAGGATGAGCCCCCGCCCATTTGTATTGATAATACAGGATAAAAGAAAAATAATACTGAGAATACAATAACTGTTATGGTATACTTTTAGTTCTGATATGGTGAAGAAAATTTATGGCCTTAAAATCTTCTAAAGCAACGCAGAAAGAATGAAAATGTATAAAGTGTATATACAAATCAAGAATATAGGGGGAATTTTTGCTTTTGGTTCGGACGTGTAAGCCCTAAGAGATTGAGACAGATAAGCTATCAAACTTTTAAAAATACCACCAGAGAGCCAAGGTGCAAATAAATCTAACTGAACTAAATTCCATAAAGTGACAAGCCTTTCCCAGGAGAGAAGAGACACCTGACCTTTTCCATCCCTAGAGGAGCTTCTAGAGAAGGAGGAATAACTAGCATAACTTATTGGTTATACAGGATATACACACCAGTAAGAAGACATCAACCGAACTTTTTTGTAGATTTTTCATGACCAAGTGAGGGCTAGCATGACAGATTATAATTACAAGTGCCCTCAGGAAATGGTTTCTGCACCCATCTGCCAACCTTTTTCATGGACCTAAATGGAGTGCATGGAAATCAGACATTAAAGGCTGGGAATGAACAAAACAGCAAAGGGAGATTCTTCTGAGGCACTCTAGACGTGGAAGATTAAAGATGGTCACAAATTATTTGGCATGGCTCCTGTTGAAATATGGTGTTCTATGTTCCCTTCTCTTGAATCTAGGAGGGCTCTATGAGTTATTAAACCCTTACAATAGGGTAGAAGTAATCTAGGGCCAGTTTCTGAGCACAGACTTTAGGAGATGAGCATCTTCCACTTCCCATCCCTTGAGACCCTTGTTCCTGGGACCCAGAATGTGAGGAAGCCCTAACAGACAGAAACCACGGCTCGTAGTACAAACCCTTGGCTGAGTTCTCAGTTGACAACTATAGACAAATTGTCAGGAATTCTAATGAGTCTTTTTGGAAGGGTATCATGTAACTCCAAGAGATTACCCCCAGCTAATGAAGCAGAAGAATTGTCCAGATGAACTTCTCCATAATTTCTGACTCACAATGTCTTTTTTGTTCCACGTGGGTACCAATTTATCCAACAAATTATAGATGAGATATTGCCTTCTCTACTGTTCTGCAGTGACATCCTTGCAATAAATAAAATACCCACATACGTATAGGTCTCTTTCTGGACTCTCTATTGTCTTCTATTTGTCTATTTTCACAAAATAACACCTGTCCTCATCACTGTCTTTAAAATAAATCCTGATGTCTGGTAATAGAGATCTCCCAAGTTTGTGATTTCAGATTATCTTGGAAATTCTTGGATTTTTAAAAAAGGCCCATGTAACTAAGCAACCAATTTCTGTATAGAGGTCTTTCACATCTTTGTTGGATTGTTTTCTTTTGACTACTACTACTAAATAATTTCTCACTTTTGTACAAGTGATATTAATTAAACTGAATCCTCTTTCAGCCTCCACACTGTGCATGGAGATACTTCCCTTGCTCTTCATGGCATCAACAAGCTCTTTGCTGAATTGAATAGCTTTCAATTGGAAGACTATTTCCTCAAATTTATGTGCTGTACACAAGGTAATGCCTGGAGACCTGATACAGTTTTAAGAGTACATTGCACTATTGACACTATGTTCATTTTGTAAGTCTACATAATAAAAAGAAAAAACCCAATACATCAAGCCCTGATTTGAAGAATTTGCTGACTTCCATAGTGTAAATACTCTCATGACAGCAAGTTTGACACCATTAAACATAATGTGGCCAGGTGCGGTGGCTCACGCCTGTAATCCCAGCACTCTGGGAAGCCGAGGTAGGTGGATTGCTTGAGCCCATGGATTTGAGACCAGCCTGAGTAAAAAGTGAGACCTCCGTCTCTACTAAAAATAGAAAAACTGAGGCAAGAGGATCACTTGAGCCCACGAGTTGGAGGTGCTATGATGCCACGGCACTCTACCCAGGGTGAGAGTTTAAGACTCTGTCTCAAAAAGAAAAACAAACAAACCAACACAGTTTGTGAGATGTGCATTAGCTCTCCATCACACAGAACTTCTGCAGTACAGTCACAGCAGATGTCAACAACCTCAAGAACATAGATTCTAGTAAGCTGTAGTAACGTAATTAGGAAGTGCTATTTTAGAATTTGCTTTAACTTATTTAATTGTAAGTGATATAATTTAATTTTAATAATGGCTGCATTTGAAAATTTGATAGCAAATTTGTGAAAATGTAGTAATCAGCTGCTCTGGACCAGCGCAAACCTGCTACAATATACAACTAGGTGATCATAATGTTTTTCATTCCTGATGTTGGTAATGAATGTGCTCCCTTTTCATTTTTTTTAGACAAATTTCATCCTGAGTATCAACTTTGTAAGATTTTCTTATAATTAATATTTTGCCTTTGTTGACTCTCTCTATTGTATGTATTCCATTAATTTCTGTTCTTATCTTTCTTTCCTCTGCATTTACTTCAGCAGATTTCATTGGTAGTCACAATAACAACAAAAATAAACAAGTGAGACTTAATTAAATTGAAAAGCTTCTGCACAGCTAAGGACCCAACAATTAAAGCAAATAGACTTTCAAATTGGGAAAAATATTTGCACATTATGAATCTGACATAGGCTAGATAACTAGAATCTATAGAGAACTAAAATTAATCAACCAGAAAAAGAGTACACAAACCCATCTATCACTGGGCAAGAGGCATGAACAGACCCTTCTCTGAGGAATACAGATGACTGACTAGCAAACATTTGAAAAAATGTTCATCATCTCTAATCATTAGAGAAACACAAATCAAAACCACCCTGAGACAACCCCTAACCCCAGTGAGAATAACCTACATCACCAAATCCCAAAACTGCAGGTACTGGCGTGGATTTGGAGAGAAGTGAACACTTTTACACTGCTGGTGGGACTGCAAACTACTACAGCCTCTTTGGAAAGAAGTATGGAGAGTATACGTATATCAAAAACCCAAAATAGTTTCTTCAATGATAGCTTTTTAATTTGTAGTTGACATCTTGTAACTGTACACAGTTATGGGATACAGAGTGACATGTCGATACATGAATACAATGTATAATGATCAAATTAAAATAATTAGAATATCCAGCATTTCCAACATTTATCATTACTTTGTATTTCAAACCTTCTAAATATTCTCTTCTAGACTTTTGAAAATATACAATAAATTGTTGGTAACCATATTTTTCTACAGTGCTGTAGGACACTAGAACGTATTCTTCCTATCTAGCCAGCTTTTGAATCGGTTAACTTCCCTCTCCCTCCCTTGCTCTCTCTCCTACACTGTCCACCTAATTCTAATAACCACAATTCTACTCTCTACTTCTATGGGCTGGACATTTTTAGGTTCCACATATGAATGAGAACAGATGGTATTTACCTTTCTGTGCCTGATTTATTTCACTTAAAATAATGTCATCCAGGATTAAACAATAGACCTTTATCTATCCTCCAATTGTTTAGCATCACATTTAAAAAGAATAAAGGAGATGACTGATTTTGACAGAATTTCTGACTTACAACCAATTATAAAAACATGTAGATATACATTATGAGAACATAAATAAATGTATAACAAAATAGAAAAACTTCGTATTTGGAATTTATAAACACCCTCCTCCCAAATGGCCCAATGTAATTGAACCTGATTTAGCACCTAGATTATAAATACAATCATGTGTGTAATTATCCATTTACAATAAGGTGAGTGGACTTTTTCTGTTTAGTTTCAAAATTAAACACAACTTATTTCTTTTGCCTACTGATTATTAAGTATAGTACCAAGTTTTCTCTCTATACCACAACTCCCCAGAAATGCCCACTTCTGAAAGGGAAACATTATAAAACAAAATAAGATTATTAGACAAGGGTAGTAACATGTAGCAAAATTTCCATGAAAATGTTTTCCCAGATATTGAAGGAAATACTGCGAGCCAGTTCTTAACCATGGATATTCACTGGGAAGAAGTTAAAATGTTTGAGAATGCTAAGGAAGCTCCAAAAAGTACTTTCTTTTTTCCCAACTCGAACCTAACTTACTATGATATAAGTCTATATTTCTCAATATTTCGAGTGCAAATTTACCATCAAAAGTAGTTTGACTTTTAAAAGTCAAGAAAAACATTTTCATGAACCTTAATGAGTAAGAAATTTGTTGCAAAATTATTGCTTTTAAAAATTTGACATTTTTAATACAGGAAATCATGAATCAAACTAAAGATTACTTTGAAGAGTCATAGAGTTTGATAAATTAACCATCAGGCATTGTACCCAGATTTATTTTGAAGGAAACATACAATTAACCAAAGAAGTTAGACTAAGGCTATGGTGTCCTGAAGATTATGTTTCTAAAACACACTGAAAATAATGGGGGCTCATAAAATACATTTGCACCAGAAGGTTAAGATCAATCATAAATATCATGCCAGACCAAAGAAAGATGGAATCATTTATTGGGTGCAGACAAGCACCTCTGTGTGGTATAAAGTTTGATCCTGGGATTATTAGTAAGTTGAAGTTTGGCTCCTGACACAGACCCCAGGTTAGCCAATTCACGGTCATTCATTTAACATGTTAAATCAGTGACTCAGCTACACAATGACCTGATTGATCAGTGCAGTTCCTAGAACCAGTGCCAAAGAGATGCTTAGTTCAAGGAACACCAAGTCGAGATGAGTCTCTCACCACAGAATTTACACTGTAAGGCTAGATGCTGCTTAGTGAACTGGTCTGCTGTGCCTTTCAGAGCTGGATTAACTTTTCCAAGCCATCAGAATTTGTTTCCAAATGAAGCCTGCTGGGAGGCCAAGGAAGTAGAAAAATCAATCCCTTTCTCGTAAAGTGATTAAAAGCTGAAAGACAGAAATTTACAGCAAAATCTATTATCCTTCATGGTTGGTAAATTCTAAACAATCAAATATTGCAGTCAAGTGTCCATGCATGTTTAAAGAATTAAAAATAAAAAGAGTTTGAACTCTACATGTCATGATATAAAGCATAGTAATAAAATACATTTGGAATAATTCAAAGAGCAAGACCTCAAAGTTACCATTATGATCAATTGTCATCATATTTACTAACCAGCTCAGCCCTTCTAAGAGCCCTTTGTTAGCCTCAGTTCAGACCTAGACCCGAGAAGAAAGAAACAGACTTTGTGGAGGGAATTTTCCCACCTGGGTTTTCCTTAATCCACCCTCAAAAAGAAGCCCCTGTTTGTAGGTCCCTAGTTGTTACTCTCTGCATTCTGATCTGTTTTTCTATGCCTATATGCCCTGTGACTCCAGGATGAAATCATTGGCTAGGAAAGTTCCAGTATTTTCCTAGTATCACTCTAGTCCAGACCCTGTTTTTAGTCTCCCTTTGTTGTATACTTAATGCCTCCATCTGGTATTGTACTGTTACCCTAGGAGAAGATTTAGCACATGACTGCCACCATTTCTATGTGTACCCAGAAGGGAGCTGCCCTGTGGCTCTATTGCAACAGACACGGTTACAGACATGGGAAGAGCTAGGGAGTAACGGGTAACCCAATCTGACCTCAGCTTGGACCTTGCACTTGAACGTATATGGAAGCCTGAGCCTTGAATTTAAAAAGGGCACTGGGCACAGAATTACTCTAATCTGCAGCATCATTAAGAGAGAGTTGCTACATATACCAAATATGGTACTAATAGAGGGGTGACATTCCTTGTCCATATCCAGAGGTTTAAAGAATCATCTGGGAGATGAGAAGGAATGGGCAGGAGAACATTTGGGAAAATGTTCTCTTGTTAAAATAGCCATCTCCAAATGCTCTATAATTTAGTTTAAAAAAGGAAATGGCTAAAACCCTGGAAAATATTCTTTGGGATTAATTCTACCCCAGGAAGTGTTTGTTTTCACTGTTTCAGAATGACTTCCAAGAGAGCTGAGCGACTCATCATTTTATTATTGTATTTCTCTAATTGTCTATAGCTGTCAGCATCATAGAACTGCCCTTTGGAGACGCCATCATTCATAAAATGTTTTCTCATAAAATGTTCTGAGAAAATCAAATGCAGTACAGGCAGCATTTTATCATTACAGAGAAATGGAGAAACTTTTCCTAGTGAAATCATATTTACCTATTAAAATAGCACATAGTCGGGCAGCACCTGTGGCTCAAAGGAGTAAGGCGCTGGCCCCATATGCTGGAGGTGGCAGGTTCAAACCCAGCCCCGGCCAAAAACCGCCAAAAAAAAAAAAAAATAGCACATAGTCTATACACAGGGGGGAGAGAGAGAGTTCAAATAAATAAGATCCAAGTGGAAAAGGTCATAAAAACACATCCATAAATCACAAGAGAAAATACACAAAGGCTAAGAAATATTTTTTTAAAAATCTCCTTCCAAAATAATAATTAAAAATACCAAATAAAGCAAAGTATAATTTCCTTCCTATAACAAGAAAACACTTAAAAAATACTCTTTTCTTATAATATCATGAGAAATAAGAACTGCCAGTAGAAGTTTCAATTGGTAAACTCTTTTTAAAAAGCATGTATGCAATTTTTATCAAGAGCATTAAAATGTTTTTAACTTATAGCATAGAACTATGTTGAAGAAGTAATCCGAGAGGGTGACAGATAGTAGCACTAAAGAAAAGTCTTTTTCTTCATTGTTTATCATCAGAAACAAAAAAAGAAGTAAACTAAAGGAAAATGGATAAATTAATCATGGCAATAACATAAAAGGAAATGTTATTCAGCTGTGTACATATTGTGGGAAACAAACATGAGAAAAATGTTCATACCCTAAAACTTAATAAAAAAATAAAGCTTATATGGCTCGGCGCCTGTGGCTCAATGGGCTAAGGTGCCAGCCACGTACACCTGAGCTGGTGGGTTCGAATCCAGCCCGGGCCGCCAAACAACAATGACGGCTGCGAACAAAAAATGGCTGGGCATTGTGGCGGGCACCTGTAGTCCCAGCTACTTGGCAAGCAGAGGCAGAGACTTGCTTGAGCCCAGGAATTGGAGGTTGCTATGAGCTGTGATGCCACAGTACTCTACCCAGGGTGACAGCTTGAGGCTCTGTCTCAAAAATAAATAAATAAATAAATAAATAAATAAAGCTTATATGTGTGTGTATGTAATAAAAAGAACACACACACTACTCACTCTTTAGGAAAATATACTATAATAGTATTCTGATTTCTCATTTTTGAAGGATGTCAGTTATCTACACAGTGAAACAACACATGCTACTTATGGATAAAATTTAATTTGAAATGAAAGAATAGCAGTTTATAATGCATTTTGTGAATCTTCATACCATAGTTTCACCAAAGGTTTCTGTAAAGACAATACTTAATGACCTTACACTTTTTTTCTGGGTCCACCGTGAGATTAGCTGCAGGTACCACCAGTTAGAAATATCAAGATGGAGAAAGAAAAGTAAAGGACAAACAGGCAGGGAAGTATTAGTTTGTGATAGTCTTCTGCTGAATGGCAATATCTCGGGTTTAGGAGTATTGGGAAGAATTGCTTCCTTTTCATTAAAATGAAAATGTACAAACTGTGTTTCTGAACTAAGACTGAGTCAAAAAAAATGAGGGAAAAAAGAGTAAAGTCAGAACATATGCATTTAAGTATATCGGGAGGTGGGAAGCAAGAGCGTGCATGCATACAATGAATGGAACAAACCAAGCATCAAAACCCCCATAACTATGATTCCCAGAACCAGACAGGTTCCTGCCTTGGGGGTTACAGGGTCTGCACGCTAATCCTGGCTCTGTGCCTCACCACTGTGCTATCTGGGGAAAATTGCTTTATACTTTTTAATTTTATTTTCATTTTTTTAAATTGGCTTGGCTCTGAGGGTATGGTGATATTAAATGAGATGATAGGCTATATGAAGCACTTAGTTTCCAGTAGAATAGAAGCACACGAGAAGGGAGGTAGGGTGTTGAGGAGGATGATAATAAAGGTGGTGGTGTGTAATGATAATGAAGGTGAAGGATTTATTTTCAGATGTAAAATCATGTCTACTTTCCTCCATTTCTAATTTATGGCATACTATTACATTTGATCAGTTCATTTTGAACAACAAAAATTCACCAGGAAACAGCATTATAATGAAGAAATGAAGAAGGTGCGAAGTGTTCTATGGCAAAATATTATTTCATCTTACAGAGAATACAAGTAAGTATTGTTTTAGAAGTTGAAATTTATAAATCTTGACTCTTCACTAATAGGTATGAAATGGTATTACATATTAACGTGTTAATCTACTTTAAAAATTTAACATAGAGCTAGATTATATTTGAATAATTTAACTTGGTTAAATAATGGCATGTACTTGATAGGGTTGAATATTAACAGAGAAAGATCAAAGCAGGGAGAACAGAGGGGAAACATTCTGAAATTTACCTATGTTATGGAAGAGATAGTTTCTTTTCTTTTCACTTTGCTTTTTTGTGGGTTTTTTTTTCATATTTTCAATGACTGTATTGCTACTATAATTAGAAAAAAGAAATTAAAATTATCTCACATGTTAGTGTATTTCTAGATGAAGTGCCTTTCCAGAGACCTCAGAGTGTAGCCTACGGATGAAATGAGCATGTCATATGGCTCAATAGATGACATGCACTCGGTCCCCTGCAACAGTGCTGATCACAACCCATCACTTTCTATTCCTCACGACACCATAATTTTCCTTGTACTAAGGAAATGAATGAATGATTGGAGGAATGAGGAATGAAAAATTTGTTGGGTTGTATAGTGGGTTGAAGTGTGTCCTTTTCCCCAAAAAAATATATCTACATCGCAACTCACTGGAATTCTTAGTGATAACCTTATTTGGAAAAGGAGTCTTTACAGATAGACTGAAGCTAAAGATCTTTAAGATGAGATTTTTCCTGGATTATGACTTAATTTAATAACAAGAGTCCTTATAAGAGACAAAATAGAAGACACAGGAAAAGATAAGTCCATTATATAGAGGGAGGCAGAGACTGGAGTGAGCAGTCACGAGCCAGGGAATGCCTAGAGTCTCCACAATCTGGAAGAGGCAAAAAGGACTGATTCTCCCTGAGTCTTTGGAGGGAAAGCTGCTCTGCCAATACCTCGATTTCAAATTTCTGGCCTCCAGATCTGTGAGAGAAAAAATTTCTGTTGTTTTATGCTACCCAATTAGTGGTAATTTGTTGTAGAAGCTCCAGCAAACTCATACAGGCTGTGAGAAAAGGAATCCCATGAAAAACTTCTCTGCCTTAAGTCAGCAGCAAGTGAGCCCACTGTGCCTTTGCCTTTTTAAAAGCAGTTACCTCCTTAGAGCTCTCCCTCTCCAAGGCTCCTTACTCCAGATGCTGCCTTTTCTCCTGGTCTTTGAAAGCATGGTTCTCCAGCTGTATGTCCTGGCTGCCTGGGGAGAGGAAGCTACTTCAGCCGCACTGGCGCCTTCCCGCTGCTCCACCAGCTCCTGCATACAGCCTATAAAGGGTTGCCAAAACTTGTAGATGAAGTTAGTGAAATAAAACCTTTATTTCAAAGTTTATCAAGTTTGGGTGGATACTAATGTTCTCAATGAAAAGATGTTAAATAAAGAAGTATTAGTCAGGGGGCAAAGAGGCACTAAAATCTTTTTTGACAAATAAAAGACATCTTTACACTAAAAAGAGCAACACTGATGCTTCAAAACAAGCAGAACTACCCTTTACCAAGTATAGAACAGACAGTTCTCTTCTGTGTCCGCACACCAACAACTGCACAGTAGAACTCAGATTCACCGTTAGCTACAGCATGGGAGGATAAGTTAGCAAATCCATGAACTTCACCCAGCAATTTCTCATGAGAGACTATCATCTAGGCATTAGGCCCTAAGGAAGACAAAAGTGAATGCCTGTCAAATTGAATGGATCCAACATTTTTCAGACTGATCAGTAAAGAAGAAGGTAGTTATCACAGCACATATATTGGAGCAATTTTAGGTTTGAAACTCTTAGGCTAGCTACTTAATCTCTTTCAGCCTCAGGTTCCTAATCTGTAAAATGAGTTCTTGTATTGAGTTGTAGAAAAGACTAAATGAGATGACAAATGTGAAAGGCCCAATCAGAGGGTCCAACACACAACAGACATGAGAAATTAAACTTCCCCGCCCCTTTGTTCCTTCTATCAACTGTACCCAGGACTCGGTGACTTTGCAGCCACCAGAGTGAAGTCTAGGGAGAAACACTGACTCTCCCAACCCAGATGTTAATTCTTTATAGTATTTGGTCTCTTAAATAGGTACTTACATTCTACATTTAGTAAGTTTCACCTATACCCTTCTAAGATGCATAGACTATAAATGTCTGAACACAATAACTAAGAAAATGCCATGAAAGCTATGTTAACCAGTAATGTACACAGCTATGATTTAATAAAAAAAATAGGTAATTACATAAAAAGGTGCTTATTTGTTCCTTTACTGGTTTTTAGAAAATTGTTCAGAATCATACTAGAGTTCTTATTAGCTCACATACCATAAAGAAAAGAAGTATCTGACTTTCCCTAAACAGACTCTGTTTTTCTAGTAAAGAGTGATCGCTTTCTTGTTTTATAAATAAACATGTGTATTGAAATTTACACAAGCGTCTTGGTTTGAGACAAAATAATTGGCTAAATATAAAGCTACTGGGAAGGTGGGGTGGGACGAGGGAGTTTCCAATTGACTCTATTGGACCCGAAGGTGGGTTATAAGCTTCTGGCCATTCAGTGAGACAAAACTCGTCTGTTTATTTGGTTTATTGAAGTAATTAGTTGTAAAATTAGGTAGAAATTTTTTTAAGCCTACAGTAGTTATTCTTTATGACTCTGGGCCCTGAACAAAAATATTTCTTTAGGTTTTTTGATTTGAGAATTGCTTTCTTCAGGTGAGTTCTGGCAAAGACTGTAAAAATGTATAAATCTGGAACACGAGGAAGTATAGAAAAGGGAAGGAAATTACCTCAGTTTGGCAGGAGGCACAATGTTACTTTCTTTAAATAAAATGCATCCTCTGTCCTGACTCCCCCCACGCAGCCCAGTCGAGCATTTCATTGTGTTCTGTGACTTAGCCCTGCCTGCCAGAGAAGGTTGCTGACACTGTGGACCCAGGGTTACAAAGAGCCCATGTGTCCCTGCTCAGGTTTTCACATTCCTGGGAGGGCTTGGGGAGGGAGCTGCTTTGTTATTTTTTCTCAAGTCCTGTCACAAACGGTCTTTGACAGAGATGCCCAGAGGCCTGAGCAGGAACTGCTGGGCCTGGTCTGTGCCAGGTCTGTGCCAGGGGACCCACATGCCAACAGGAGGTGGAAAGGGGGCTCTGTCCAAAGACATCCAGTGACTGTCCCTGGGTCTACTATAGAAAAGCCAGTTGACATGGGACAAGCACACATCCATGACTGAAAGTAGTGGAAGCTGTCTCAGGAAGGAGAAGGACTAGGCACGGGACAGTGCAGGGACAAGCCACGGATGCCTCTTGCCACCTCATCCCAAGAGCCACAGTGGTTTGCACACATTCCAGACAATCTGGTGGTGGTTTTCATGATGGAAAACATTTCCTTAGGTCTTTTCCCATGCATTTTATCTAAAATTCCAAATAAGCCTTGTGTCTCAGGAATGCAGTGGTTAGGAATGTCACCCCAGTCTCAGCACTGTGTTTGGTATATGCAGCATCAATGATTCCAACCATGATAACTCCTCACCCTTGTAATTCCTTGTGGTTTTTTGATTAAGAATTAAGTTGTTAAATATAGACTGTAAACACACCCCATAATTATTAGAGCCCAAGCTTAGGAAGGTTTTTTTTAAGATATGAGAAACCCCGATAGTTCTTGAACTCTGTTTTAGCCTAGCAGATTGTTAAGAGAAACCAAATCTCTTCCAGCCTCTGAAAATGTGATTCAAGGAGTCTCTGTCTCCCTGGTTCTCCTCACATCAGCCTCCACATCGTCCAGGCTTTTCCATCTCAGTGCCACTGGTGCGTGGCCAGGATGACTGAAGGTCCCATGCATCCTGCTGGGACACACTTCAGAGACACACAGGCAGGTCTCTCCCTTACCAGGAAATGTGTATGACTTACCTGAGTCTCTAGTTCAGGATGACAAGCTCAAGGTAGTAAAACCTCACTGATAATTGAGGAATTCATGGTCTTAAGAAATATGTACAAGGAAGGAGTTGTATGTAATTAGAACGGTTTCTAATGAGAGTCCCTGTAAATTCTGCAGAAGGAAATGTTATTTGACAGTAAAGGTGATTAATGAAGCTGTGGAACAGAGGCCGATGATGTTCCTTTCTTCTCTTTTCTCTAGGGAATTAGTAGTGAAGCCAGTAACTTTCCCTAGCTCCCCAAACACTGAAATTTTTCTCTGTCGACCATTGGCTTCTCTCCTAGTAAAAACAAAATAGAACCTAGCTATTCACAAACGCACTGTGGGCCAGGTCTTGCAGCGGACTCAGCTATGGGCGACACAGATCCCCTACAGAATAGCAGAGCCGGCCAGTCTACAAACAGACCTTTGCTCACTTATTTTAAAAATCTGCTCTATGTTGCTTATTTCATAGACGGTGAAGGATGCAGAGATTGTATCCCTGCACCACATGAATGAATTGTGGAGTAGTTGAAATGTGCCTTAGGAAAAATCTTGAGTTAGAAATTATGAGGAGGGTAGAACAGAAAAGAAAGCAATGACAATTGGTAAGCAGAGATTCAAGATGGAAACATGAGGATTTTTAGATTCAGAACATCCAGTATACATAAACAGTCAAGTACAGAAGTGTGACACAAAAGTAGACTGGAGTGTATTGTGGAAGAGATTGATGTCAAGGGGGAATGCCAGTTTTTCACTCGGAAAGGAACAGGAGATATTGAAAGTTTTTAAAATAGGGTGATATTGTTGGTGATCTACCACATGTTGGCAGCCACGGTACGGAGGAAAGGCAACATTCAGACATCCAGTTGGAGGACTTTTGACATAATCTCAGTGAGAAGTGATCAGGACTTATGTGCAGATGGTAACAATGGAAAGAAAAAGGAAGGGACGTGGGTCTCCGTGCTTGTAGGCTAAAAAAATCCAGTTGTCTCCTCTAATCCATGTCTGTCCTTCAGGCAGGAAAAATAAGAGAGCTTCTGTGTCTTAAAAAAGACATATGAAAGAAGAAAAATGGGGGAAACTGAAATCAGTCGAAAATGTTAATTACTCAATTTCAGCTTGTCTTGAGCAAGCGTGCTAAAATCGACTCAGGCAGAAGAAAGCTGGTCCCACTGGCTCTGTGTTCACTCGGGGGCACTTGACTTTCACTGTCCTGCAGGCTACACACCCAAAATTATGCATTAATTTAAAAGGCAGCAGGATACGTTTTTCTAAACTCCCAAAAAGGAGACGTTGAAAAGTACACGAGGAAACTACAGATATAGCATTAATCATAATATCCAGGTGTAATTAGCAGTTACCTTTTTATTTATTACAGGAAAAGAGAACTCAGGTCAGTATTCCCCATGTTGTGCCTCCTACCCCTAAGGTTTCTCTGGACAACTTTAGACATTATGGAAATTACATATTTATTTGATTGTATTTACACATACTTCTTTTTATGACAGATGATACCAGCTGTATGTTTATAGTAATGATAGAGACTAGGTGCCGTGGCTCCTGCCTGTAATCCTAGCACTCTGGGAGGTGGGAGGATTACTTGAACGCGGGAGTTCAAGACCAGCCTGAGCAAGAGCGAGACCCCCATCTCTACCAAAAATAGAATAAATATTAGGCAGACATCATAACAGATGCCTGGTGTTCCAGCTACACAAGAGGCTGAGGCAGAAGGACTGCTTGAGCCCAAGAATTTGAGGTCACAGTGAGCTATGAGCAAGTCACTGCACTCTATAAATAAACCAAAATGATAGCTCCTATAGCAAAGATATAATGTTCTCTTTGTAAATGAATTTGTTTGAAAATATTAGTCAATTAAAAAATAACAGATAAATTACAATACCAGAATATGCCAAAAATCATCAAGTTACTTTACACATGACTAGAGTTTGGGCAACAGTGGCTTAGATAAGCAAGATTGACTTTACTATCCTTAAAATTGTATTGAACTTTCCTGCACCAATGGTAATGCCCTGCCTGACACCATTTGCCCAAATACTCACCTCTAATATGATTCTCCAGGTGCAGGAGGGTCTGTGACAGAAAAATAGTCCCCAAAAGGGTAGTCACCAGCAGCACTGCAGAATTCAAATGAGCATAAGTTATATTTTCCATTCTCATTATTCATATGATTAGATTTAGGTGCCCTAACACGATCGTCATCTCCTTACAGCTAGGGTAGCTGGAAGCTGCGCTGGGCAGGAGTTTCAAGTGGAGCTCTGGCTTCAAATTCTGATTCTGTCACTTAGCACCTGAGTGAACGCCAGCAACCCAAGACATTTCGTGCCCTAGTTTGTGTAACTGTACGAGGATCATAATGCTATGCCCACAGGGTTGTTCTTCTGAGGGTTGCATGAGGTTACCTACAGGCTGCCCTCACTCGGAGGGTGGTATCCCAGGCTCTGTCCTGCCTCTCAGCACTCATGCCAGGCCCGGCTCCTGCCTGCCTCTGCGACCTCATCTCCTCCACTAGGCTCCAAACTGATCCATCTTCCCTGCTTCTCTCCCAGAACCTGAAGGTCGCCTTCTCCTCCCACTTGGGACTTCTACATCTGCTTCTCTTCTGCCCAGTATGCTCTGAATTCAAGTGTCTTTCGCTCCCTCACTTCACATACACTTCAGGTGAAACACGATCTCTCCAGGGAGGATTGGCCTGACGTCTTACTGAAAACACTCCCGCAGCCATCGCCAGCACCAACCACCTTTATCTCCTCTCCCATTTAAATTTTATTTATAATTTTAGCGGTTACCATCTGAAATTGGACCAGAATTGCTACCTGGAATCGCCTTTCCCTTGCTCTCTCACTGATTGTCTGTCCCCATAGAATATGAGGTGTCCGTCTCTCCAGTTCTTCACCACATCCTCAGCACCTAGCAGTGTCCACTGCCTGTTGGATACTTGGTAAATACTTGCATTTTCTGAATATCCTTATTATTGAACGAATGAAATGAAGCAATCCCAAAGGAATTTTGAAACATCTATATAGAATTCACTGAACACTCTGTAAGTACTAAGTGGAGAGACATGCAAAGCTAAAGCAAATAATAATAATAATAATAATAATAATAATAATTTGCCCGTGGTAGGTAAAGAATGTAAAAGCACAAAGAAATTAACATCGGCTATTCTTTTTCTTATTTGCCAACTGGAATTTAATGAATGAATTATTCTAGAGCATTCTGGAGAATAACAATAAGACAGGGGCATCGGGTGTCCAATCTTTTTCTTCTCCGCTGCACATTGGAAGAAGAACGGTCTTGGCCAACACATTAAATATGCAAGCACTAAGGAGAGCGGAGGAGCAAAGGGAAGAAAAGGTCCTGCGTAATTTCCACGACGTCTGACACCACAGAGAAACAAAACAGTCCTCACATAATCTGCGTGTGGCCCATAGGCCACAGGTTGGACATCCCTACCAGAGGAGCCCAGGAGTCTTTGGTCTGTCTAAATTTAAAACATTGTGCAAGGCCTCAGGACAGATCCCACCAAAGCCACGTGTGTCACTTCCCTGCTGACTGCTTGGTGCTACCACATCCTTCCCCGCCTTCTGTTTTCCTCATGTCTCCAGCTAGGTAGGCTCTTTGGCAGGGCGTGTGTGAGAGTGTGTGTGTGTGTGTTTCTTTTCCTTGGCTCACAAGTCACATCAGTCCGCTCCTGGTACTTGGCAACCGAGCACGCTTCCTCCCACTAACGACAAGCCTGTCTGCAAAACAGAACAACATCTTTGAGATGGGGTGTTTATCTGGGCAGCGCGCAGCCTCTGCAGCCCACAGGGGCCCCTCCTTCAAAGGCATCGCTGAGCGGGGCTCACCTGATGAAAGCCCGGACTGTGTATGCTTGACTTGATTTACGGGCAACGGCCAACTCATTAGGCGCACTGGCCTGAGGAAGCCGGTAGGCCATGGGGACTAATGTTTTTGTAGCTCTGTGGTGCCCGCAGGGCTGCTTGCAGCTCGGGGGGCTGGAGTACAAAGGAGACAGTGATAAGGGGCTCTGGAATCCATGCCTGGCTGAGGGAACGCTAACTGCCTGGGAGATTGATATCTATGGAGCAAAGGCTAAAAAATTAGATTAATTTAGCTCAGCTGTGCTCGCTGAAGGATTGGGTTGCAGCTGGTGCTGAAACATTACCAACCAGACCTCAGAGATCAGGGGGCAAGTCTCAAGTTGGAAGGGAGGGAGGAAGATGGATTGCCCCTCAGCATGTCTGCTCCCCAGGAAAACGGTGGCTTCCAAAGGTAGGCCTGCCTTTCAGATGATCCTTCAGAACCCCCAGTAAGCAAGCATGCTCTTTGCCATAGGACCTTAGCAATTGGGATGCCTATTTTCTAATCCTGGGAGCGTCACCTGGGACAACCTGTTTTAAAAACATTCTCAACGTCACTCTCTTCGTGCTTGAACAATCTGAAGAACAAGGAGAATCCTCTCTGATTCCAGCATTTTGTTGTAAGGTAGTCATTTCAATATCATCAATTATACATTATTTCTCTGTGCATTATTTTCCTTTGACTCCCAAGTAAATATCCTTGGGAAATGTCTTCTCCTTTACGATTGCCTACAAAAATTCCTCACACTCCCAGCTTGGGTCTTAGGTAATTTCAAATTCCATATCACATAGAGTACAAAAAAGAAAACGTGTTTCCACCAATACCTATTGTTCTGTGTTAAGGGAACAGTTCTTAAGTATACTCTTCAGTACATTATCAACTCTTTTCACCTTTTAAGATGGCTTTTTATTTTTTACCATTTGTTGAACACTTACTCTGTGCCAGACACTGTGCCAATGCTTTATGTAATGAGAATTACTGTCCAAATTGAAATGTGCTGTTCAAGAGTAATTATTAAGAATGCTACTTCCTTTCTCAAAAGTTTCTAGGTATAAACTGTAAATGGGATGCTCACTCCATACATAATTAACTCACAGACTAAAAGTACATGTGTGTTATTAACTGGGTGCTCAACCAGCAATGATCTGGGAAACCCTGATATGGCTGTGACTATAAAATTGAAAATGGAAGAAGCAGAGCCTAGATGAATGAAAGCCCACTCCTCACAAGGTTTCTTATTCAGATTGTGAATGTCACTCGGGGAGAGGTTGAAGCTGGCATGAGATGATTGGCTTCTCAAACTGAGGATTATAAAAGGTGCCTTAAAGAAGGCAGAGTCTTTGAGGAAGAGCCATGGTAGGTGGTGGAATGAGGACTAACGTGGAAACCAGAAGATGAAGTTCTCAGCCTTTGCTGTGGCACAGACTGGTTCCATGACCCCAGGGAATCTGCTTCTTCCAGAACATTCCTCATATGCAAAACACGGGCATCAAATTAGTGTACAGGAAATTTTACTGGAAATTTAAAACCTTAAGTTCATGAAGAAATTCTACATCTCAGGAAATGTTGTGATAATTATGAAGTCGCATATCCACCAAGTGACAAAGGGGAGAACCGATGCTCATGTCCCTGATCCCCACCTCGGCGCCTCCCTGTCACACACCCCAGCTCGCCTGTGATGCCTGAGAAAGGTCCAGATGCTTAATGGAACTCCAAGTGAAATCAAGGAATAGCCACAAACCACTATTTAAACATAGGCACAGAATCAAACATTTACAGAGGGCAAAATTAACGTTCTTGGATCAAGTTCAGAGGCAAGCAAAGCAGTGTACAACCAGAAATGCTTTGACACAGAAATTTGTGGGATTACTGCTTAGGGATAATAGGGGGTACGTTACCTCTCAGAGAGCAGGAATCTCTCCCTTGACAGGCCCTAAATTCTACCAGCAGAGGAATATAAGGGGGAAGCCTTCTGCAAAAACATCATTCATGGTAGCACAAAACAAGTCATTATTAACTTTTAAGAAAGCTGCATCAGTAGAGTGGCAGGGCAGAAATCAAACTCTGGGACAGAAGTTTTTAACCCAAATGCACTTATTAAATGTAGAGTATCAATGTCTTTATATAGTGATCAAGAAAATGCCATGAAGGCTATCTGTAACAGTACGATCAAAACATTTCTGAATGTATACGAATTGTGCCCTATGATTGCACCAATGTACAGAATTATGATTCAATAAAATTATAAAAAATAAAAAAAATAAAAAATAAATAAAAAATAAAATAAAAAAAAATG
>CAUYON010065657.1:0-35966 GCA_963573935.1 Arctocebus calabarensis
TGGTGGGGGTGAAGGAAGGGGAGAGCAGAGAGAGGAAGAATGAGGGAGGGGTGGGGAAAGGAAGAGCAGAGAGAGGGAAGGAGTAAGGGGGGTGGGGTCTTGGGGTCTTGGTGTGTGCCACACCTTTTGGGGGCAAAACACGAATGTAAGAGGGTCTTTTCCTAACAAATGCAACCAGTGTAACATGGTTTCTTGTACCCTCAATGAATCCCCAACAATAAAAAAAAAAAAGAAAAAAAATAAATAAATATAAAAAATAAAAATAAAGTGCCAAACCAAAAAAAAAAAAAAAGAAAAGAAAAGTAAAGTCTCCCCAAACCCATTGCAAATAAATAGACACATTTGAGAAACCAAAAAAAAGAAAAAATAAAATAAAGCAGAGCCTTGGCATTGTAGCTCAAGTGGCTAAGGTGCCCGCCACATACACCAGAGCTGGCAGTTCAAATCCAGCCTGGACCTGCCAAACAATGACAACTACAACCAAAAAATAGCCAGGCATTGTGGCGGGTGCCTGTAGTCCCACTACTACAGGGAGACTGTGGCAAGAGAATTGCTTAAACCTAGGAGGTGGAGGTTGCTGTGAGCTGTGACACAACGACACTCTACCCAGGGAAATAGCTTGAGGCTCTGTCTCAAAAAAAAAAAAAAAATCAGAAAGAATAATTGTAAAAAAAAATTTCAACATAAGATTTGGAGGTGACAAACATTCAAACTATGGCAAGCCTTATTATTGATATAAAGTTTGAGTGGTCTGTATAGAAGACCAAACCCATCACAATATTCCCTTAAGCACAAACGTAATCCAGAGTAAAGCCCTAAATCTCTTCAATTTCTGTGAAGGCTGAGAGAGATAGAAAGGCTGTAGAAGAAAAATTTGAAGCTAGTAGAGGTAGGTTGATGCAGTTTAAGGAAGGGAGCTGTCTCCATAACATCAAAATGCAAGGCAAAGCAGCAAGTACAAATGTAGAAGCTGCGGCAAGTATCTAACTAAGATCATTGATGAAGGTGGCAACCCTAAAAAACAGATATTCAGTGTAGATGAAACTGCCTTCTATTGGAAGATGATGCTGTCTAAAACTTACATAGCTTGAAGTGAGAAGTTTGTCTGTCTTCAAAGTTTTTTTGTTTTTTGAGACCGAGTCTCACTGTTACCCTGGGTAGAGTGCTGTGGCATGATAACTCACAGAAATCTCAAACTCTTGGGAACAAGCAATCTTCTTGCCACAGCCTCCCAAGTAACTCGGAGTATAGGCACCTGCCACAAACTCCAACTAATTTTTCTATTTTCAGTAGAGGTAAGGTCTCTCTCTCTTGCTCAGCCTTGTGAAGAGCCCCTGAGCTCAGGCTATCCACCCACCTTGGCCTCCCAGAGTGGTAAGATTATAGGCGTGAGCCCATGTGCCCCACCTGTCTTCAAAGTTTTAAAGGACAGGCTCATTGTCCTGTTAGAGATAAGGTAACTCATGACTTTAACATGAAGCCAGGGCTCATTACCATTCTGAAAATTTTAGAGCCCTTAAGAATTATGCTAAATCTACTTGGCCTGTGCTCTGCAAAGGGAACATTAAAGCTTGGATGACAGGACATCTTTTTACAGCATAGTTTGCTGAATATTTTAAGCCCACTGTTAAGCTCAGAAAAAGATTTCTTAGAAAATATTGTTGCTTATCAACAAGGCACCCAAGATGGAGATGTATAAGGTTAATGTTTTTCTCATGCCTGCTAAGACAACATCCGTTCTTCAGCCTATGGATCAAGGAGTCATTTCAACTTTCAAGTCTTATTATTTAAGAAATAAATTTAATAAGGTTAAAGTTGCCATAGATAGTGATGCCTCTGATAGACCTGGGCAAAGTAAATTAAAAGCCTTCTAGACAAGATTCACCACTGTAAATGTCCTTAAGAACACTCATGATTAATGGAAAGAAGTCAAAATATCAACCCTAATAAAAATTCGGAAGATACTGATATCAACCTTGATGGAAACTTTGAGGGGCTCAAGATTCTAATGAATGAAGTTACTGCAGATGTGGTAGAAACAGCAAGCTGAACTAAAATTAAAAGTGGAGCCTAAAGATGTGACTGAATTTCTGCCATCTCATGATCAAACTTGAACAGATGAAGAATTTCTTCTTATGGATGAGCAAAAAAAGTGGTTTCTTGCTATGGAATCTACTGCTAGTGAAGGTGCTACGAGCATTGTTGAAAGGTCAATGATTTAGAATATTACATAAACTTAGTTGATAGAGCATTGGTAGAAGATGCTTGAGAAGATGGTCTCCAATTTTGAAAGAAGTTCTACTGTGGGTAAAGTGCTATCAGACAGCATCACATGCAACAGAGAGATCTTTCATGAAAGAAAAAATAAATTGATGTAGCAAATTTCATTGTTGTCTTATTGTAAGAAATTGCCACAGCCACTCTAAACTGCAGTAACCACGATCAGTCAGCAGCCATCATCACTGAGGCAAGACCCTCCAAGAGCTAAATAATTATGACTTGCTGAAGGCTCAGAGGATCATTAGCATTTTTTTAGCAATAAAGTATTTTTAAATTAAGGTATTTTTTAGATATAATGTTATTGCCTCATTAGTAGATTATAGTGTACTGAAAAGTCGACTTTTATATGCATTAGGAAACCAAAAATTTGTGTGACTCACTTTCTTGTAACACATGCTTTGTTGCCATGGTCTCAAACCAAAGTTGGAACATATCTTGGGTATGCCTCTAGTTATAGTATTTTAGTATATGTCCCATGTGATAAATTCAACATACAAACCTCCCTAAATCTTGAACCTCTTTCAACATTATCTCTGGGAATATTCTGGCATCTCAGTTTAATTCGACTATCACTGAGTCCAGGCTTCAGTTTATCAATTAAAGTAACAGTAGAACTTTTATTAGATTCTTGAGCTGCCAGTTCTAGAACCTCTGGCAAGCACAACCGTGTGATAAACTTAGTCAGTATGAAAATTATGCTCTTCTCTACCTACATGGATAGAACACATTCCCATGCCTATTCTCCAGGTTTTTATTGGCACATAAATTAGCATGTTTTGGTGTGTAAGCCTCTCCCAGGTACAATTTTATAATTGACTTCTGGGGCACATGGAGATTGTCTTTAGTCATGGAGTTGGAGGACAGGCAAGGCAGTGGGGGTGGAGAACAGTCATAGGGTATTCAGGCAGGACTGTCCTCATTAGGGAGGGTGAGAGGGATTATTTCCATTAATGAGAGACCTTTGCAGAGGTAAAGGTTAAAGGTCTTTAGATTTAACAGAGTTCTCCTTATTATTACCATTCTAATCTTTGGGCGTGGCCTTTCCAAATCATTGCCCTACATCTCACATAAGAAATCTGGTGAAGCTATTAATTCAATCTGTGTCATAAATTATCAACTTATAGGATAAGAATCTGATTTTTGGCTACATCAACTTACTAGATCTATGAGATAAGATACTATTTTAGGCAAATCGTAAGATGTTCTTTTACTACAGTTCTAAGAAATCCCTAGTTCTCTGACTGTATTTTGAGTCATGAAGGTCAACTCTGAGCTCATTATTACATTAATATTACTTTAAAATGTCCTACATGTTAAGAAGAAGCCAGTCTACCTTATATTCCTATATTCCTCATGACTTTTGAACTTTGCTATGGTTTTTGCCATTTGATCAGCCAAAGCTATTTCATATGGCTATAGATAATAAATTAGGATAGAGTCTGCTCTATGAAGAATTAGATGGTAAGATTCATGAAGACTTTTTTTTATTTTTGAAGTTTTTCCATTTTTTTTTAATTGTTGGGGATTCATTGAAGGTACAAGAAACCATGTTACACTGATTGCATTTGTTGGGTAAAGTCCCTCTTACAATTGTGTTTTGCCCCCAAAAGGTGTGGCACACACCAAGACCCCACCCCCTTTGCTCCTTCCCTCTCTCTGCTCTTCCTTTCCCCACCCCTCCCTCATTCTTTCTCTCCCTGCTCTCTCCTCATGAAGACCTTTAAAATGTGTGTGTATGTGTGTGTTAAGAAGAGGCTACAAAGAAAATGGCGACTAATGGTAAGGAAGGAGCATGTTTGAGAGAGGACCTAACTGTGAACAGAATAAGAATTCAAATACTGGGCTCGGCGCCTGTGGCTCAACGGACTAAGGTGCCAGCCACATACACCTGAGCTGGCGGGTTTGAATCCAGCCCAGGCCCGCCAAACAACAACGACGGTTGCAACCAAAAAATGGCCAGGCGGGCGCCTGTAGTCCCAGCTGCTTGGGAGGCAGAGGCAAGAGACTCACTTGAGCCCAGGAATTGGAGGTTTCTGTGAGCTGTGATGCCACAGCACTCTATTCAGGGTGACAGCTTGAGACTCTGTCTCAAAAAAAAGAATTCAAATACTGGAGTGATTCTCATGGACTGTCTGAGGTTGGATAGAAAATATCATGACCTCAAAGAGAGCGTTCCAGTGGAGTGGATAGATGATGACAATGAAAGGCTGGGTCATTGTATAGGAGAGAGATGTTTAGAGCCTGAGATCGCAGGAGCAGAGTTGTCCCAGAGGATGCCAGGGCCCAGCTGTGGCCTTACCTCTGGCTGGCTAAAGTGCAGGGTAGATGAAGTACCAATTCAAGCTGAGGTGGTCTGAGAACTGCAAGCCAGTAAGTCCTCAGCCTGGATGCGGGAGTCTTTGAAGGTGGGAGCAGGGCCAAGTCGGGGATGGGCCTCATGTGAGGCAGGTGTGCATGCTCTAGAACAGTGATTCTCAACCTTCCTAATGTCGCAGCCCTTTAATACAGTTCCTGTGGGTTGCAACCCACAGGTTGAGAACTGCTGTTCTAGAAGGTCAGGATTGGAGGGGATTCTGTGGGATGGTAGATAACACACAGGAATGGGGTGGGTGGGGGAGGAATCAGTCTATGACCTAGTTTTTTATGACAGTCAGGAAGACCGTGCTGGCAGAAGGATGTAGAAGTAGCTATAGAAAGCTAGAAAAAAGGAAGAAAAGAAAAAAGGGAAGAAAGGAAGAAAAGGAAGGAAGGAAGGAAGGAAGGAAGGAAGGAAGGAAGGAAGGAAGGAAGGAAGGAAATACACCAATCCTTCTAACCTGCACTAGAGCAAAGGGTGACCTGTTAGTGAGCTTTGTGAACAAATTACCTCAACAAGGGATTCAAGGAAGAACACTCAGCACAGTGACAGGCATGCAGTCAGCAGTCAGTGAATGTTAGCAGCGATTATTATTAAAGGATCAGTGGAAGATGGGCTGATGGAGGTGACAGACAGAGGGCAATTGTGGTAGGAAGGAGGGAACAGGAGAAAAGCAGGAAATTGTTTCTTCTGTCACAGCATTGGTGAAGGTCCCTTCTCTTCTCTTCCTTTCTTTCTTCTCTCTCCGTCTCTCCCATTCAAATTATACAACCAGGTTTTAGTATATTCCTGTCATTGTGCAACCATCAATACAACTGATTATAGAACATTGTTATCACCTCAAAAACAAAACCGAAAACCCTCCCATATTCTTCAGCCATCGCACCAGACCCCAGGAAACTACTAATCTGCTTTTTGTTTTTGTATTTTGCCTATTTTAGACATTTCATATAAATGGAATTCACATGTGTGATAAGCAAATTCCTTCTTAAATTGCTTTTTATTTTAACTGGAATAATACTTCAATGCAAAGGAATGGGGCACTGATGGTGAACCCTCAGATGCGTGCAACAGGAATGTGCATGGGGGTGAGGCTAGGGAGGGGGCAGGATTTAGAGATTCAGATCTTGCCTCGTGTGTGCATAAGCTATCTTGCCTGTTTTTCTTCTTATAATGTGCTTAGATGGGAAAATGTCAAAAGCCAACCAGCCACAGAATCCCGGAGAAGGCCAGTGAGTCACTGATGCCCTGCTGCGTGTTGCATGAAGGTGAGTCTGGGGAATCTCTGGCTGTGGGGCTCCCCTCTGGAGAGGGAGACCAGCTGACTGTGTGGAGGCCCAGCGGGAGGAGACCAAGCAACACTGATCTGGAGGTGGCAGGTGGGGTCGAGAGCGGATGTGATGGTGGAGCTCACAGCACGTTATTCCTCTTAAAGGAAAGGATCAGTGGAATGGAGACAGGACCACACAGAGGACTGCAGAGAGAGGTCATCCTTTGGTGCTGACCTGTCCTGTGTTTGGGGGGGGAACTCTCCAGTGTTTCCCAAAGTGTGGGCACAGACTGAGCGGCTCCTGAGATGATGTGGGGTGGCTCACCACATGCCAGCCCCCAGATAACATTAGCTCTCCCATGAAGAATAGTTCCTTCCTTTTTAATTCTCAGACCTCTTATGTCAAAGAGAAATAATCAACTCAGAGCGTGTGTGTTTCTAGAACTTGACTAGCACTTTTTCATTTCCTTTTTAAATAAAGAGAGTGGGTCTCAGAATCAGGGCTCACTGAAGCGACATTATCTCCCTGGGATTTAATCACATTGTTTTGTTTACAGTGAATGTATTTTCTGGGTGAAGTTGGTCTTCCAATTCTGGCAGTGAGATGAAGTTTTTGTTTTACATACATTTTTTAAAGAAGTTTAATGAGTGCGTGAGAGTACAGAAAAATATTAGTTAAATAACAGCGGGTGGGTATGCAGATGCGGCAAAAATGGGAATGGTGGTCTATGAAAAGATTAAGGCGGGTGAAAGCTGAACCAGAAGAATGGTGAGATCGGTTTCAGCTCAGATAATCTGTGACTCATGCTCAGAACAAAAGATCTGCCTTTGAGGCCAAACTGAGGGTCCTGTGACTTGAGTCAGTCATGACCCCATTGCCCCATGCAGCTCTGACCTTACTGCACCATAAGGGCAGTATACTTGTCTGCCTCTCTCACCAGATAAGGGAACAGACATGCCTGGCTTTCTTATACCCCCAGGGCTTATCACAGTGCGTGGTACCCAGAGATCTCAGAGTGTAATGAAGGCTATTGCCCTAATGCGTTAAGTATTACCTGGCATATATATTTCTTCATTCATTGCAAAACTTACTAAGGACGTACTATGTGCTAGAAGCCCTGCCCTTAACTTCCTTGTATTGGCTTTAATTCCAATTACTAATCAATCTACTTAATTGTACAAGGCCATAGTCAAGATACCCTCAGTTGTGGGGAGAATGTGATTGCTTCTCAAGTTGTAAGAGTGATATTGGAGCCTGGCAGACCTGACATTGAACCCTGCCTCTGACACTCAGTATGTGGGGTGACTTGGATCATTTTACTTTTTTGAGTAAGAGTCTCCCTATGTATAAAGTGGTCATAACAACATTACTTTGTAGGATGGAGTCATTTCAGTGAGTGTTGTTGCTTGAATGAGATGGTCAGAGTTAGAGAATGAATGAATGGGGGAGGGACTGTGGGCTTGCTCAGGTAGGGCATAGCCTGGCTCCTCTCCTGTGAGGCCTGGCTGCTGGCTGAAAATTCAGGACAGGTAAGAGAAAGCTAAGCCCTGAGCTTTGTTTAACCGAGCAAAAGTGGAGCCAACTGTGTGAAAAACCAGAGCTAGGAATATTCTTTCCTGTAGTGGGCCCTGAGGCTTGCTGCTGCACCAGCAGTGGGACCTTGAGCAGGTAACCCAAGGGACAGACCAGCTGCTCCCTGGATGGCTGCATGTCCAGGCTCCAGGGCCCTCTCCTCCTCCTTATGGATGTGGGCAATGGGATGTTGGCATGGTGACCAGTCGCCTGTCCGCCTTTCCTCTGTATCCTGAGGTGACAAAGAGGCCCTGAGGAGTAGAATGGGGCCCTGACAGCTCCAGGGGCTCAGGAAGGGTAGGGGAGCTGGTGCAAGAACTGAGGGGCCTGGCACTAACTCCTACTAGGGAACAATGGAGTCGTCGCCCTGGCAACCGAGCAGGCCTCTCCCGGGGCCTCCAAGCTGAGTCTGGGAAGAGGTGTCCTAAGAAAGGGAGGTGGGCTGCAACAAAAATAGCCGTGCATTGTGGCAGGTGCCTGTAGTTTCAGCTACTCGGGAGGCTGAGGCAAGAGAATCGCTTAAGCCTAAGAGTTGGAGGTTGCTGTGAGCTGTGACAGCACAGCACTCTACCAAGGGCTACAGAGTTAGGACTCTGTCTCCAAAAACAAAAGAAAGGGAGGTGGGAGCAGAGGGGCTGTGGTTGTTCTCAGAGCTGAGGAAGAGAGGCAAGAGGCCCCTTCAGAAAGGGCTGTCAGTGACTGTTGACCCATTCTCCCGAGCCACTGAGGGAGACTGACTAGGCAGTGGATACCTCCCTGGAGTATCTAATGAGAACCCGTCTCATGCCCACCCTCCTCTTACCAGGCCTCCTGGGGGCTGGTTCAGGGGCAGAGGCTGTGAAATCAGGACTTGGGGACTGACAGCAGGCTGGGCCTGAGAGCACTAAGCTGGGGGTTGTCCTGAAAACTCTGGGATGTGTGTGGACACTGCAGGTGCAGTTGGGGCGTGCGGAGCTGTGGGTGGCTCATTCCCTGAGCCTGAGAGCAGACCCTTTCCCTGAGAGGCCCAGGCGTTTTGTAAAGGTGGTGGCAGCTTCCAGACCAAGACAGTCCTAGCTTCAGTTCTTGGCTCCATCATTCTGGCTACATGACTCTGGGGAAGTCTTTTCTTCCGATCACTCAGTCTCTGTTCCTTACCCGCCACTGCCCACTCACTTCTCCCTGCAGGCAAATGTGGCTCATAACCCTGGAGGAGTCTCCCTGGCTCTACACAAACTGCCCAGATACCCTGTTGACAAACAAATTGTATCCCCTCATTCCCTTTCAAAGACTTCCCTGTTGTTCAGTAGCTTCCTGACAACCTAAGTCTGTGAGGGTCCTGGCAGGACACGCCTCTCTCATGGTGACAGAGCGATCTTTGAGGAGTGGCTACAGGTGTCTGTCCTTTTCCTATCTGCCATTTCTCATTTCCCCCTTTAAACCTAGGTTGTTTTGCCATTAAAAAGGAAAGAGTTAAGAGAAGTTAGAGTACACCTTGAGAAAGGCCTGCAAGCTCAGAGGTATTGGGGTTGGCTGCGCTAGGCCCGGGGGTGCCCCGGGGCTTATGCCTGGACAGAGCCGGGGGCTGGGGGAGAACCTGCCTCAGCTGACAGCCACCTGAGTCCTGCACGCCCCTGCCTTGTCCTCTGCCTGGTCAGCGCTCAACACCCTGATCAGGAAACCTGCGTGGGTGTGTGTGTTGGCAGGGGTAGGGGGGTGGGGGATGAAGGCAGGAGACAGTTTCCTTGTCCTTTCAGAACGAATGGGTCCCTCTGGTGGCTGCTAGTAGAGCAAACAGGCTGGTGGGAGGGACTCTGGAGGGAGAGGCCCAGGACTTCTGAGCTGCTGTGGCCTGGCACCTGTGTGCAGAAAGTAAAGATCATTTCTGGCCTGGCCTCCCTGAGCCTAACTGGAGCTGCTTTTCCCCAAGTAAGAACCTTGTTGAGGTTGAAATGCGGCATTCATATGACATGCTGGCTGCGTGTGTAATGGGGGCCGAGGGGAGGAGCTGGCTGCAGGGATCTCACTTGCAAAGGGAATCTCAGAGCAGAGAAGGTCACAAACGTAGTTCATGTACTATTTTAGGAAAATTTTGTTCGGTTATAGCCCTAGGCGGAGGCTGTGATGGGGGCTTGTGGGCAGAAACTGAGAAAACCAAACTTGTCCTCTAGTGCCTTAAATCTAGTTCATGTGCTCTTTCCAAACAGAGATTCCTAACATGTGATCCACAGAGCAGCTTCAAGGGGTCCCTGGGGCCCCTGAAATCACATGCAAAATATGAGTTCGTGAGCATTTTTCTGGAAAGAGGGTCAGTGTTTTCATCAGGTTTTGGACAGATCCGAAAGAGTAAGAACAACAGCCGAATAAGACGAGATCAGAACATTCTCACCTGCTGGTGTCTGGGCCCCTTCAAAATAGTCACCTTGGAGGGGACAGAGATGCTCAGAAGGTACATCATCTTTCTTCCATCTGGGGCTCCTATGAGCTGTCCCCAGGGACAGTTTTAAAACTGTGAAAGAATCTCAGGCTGATTTCTTCCTGACCACATTTCACTTTCGTCCTCAGAATGACCCAGCTTGATCACCCACCTTAGTCACCAGCTTTGGATCCAAATGACTTAGCCGTTTCCAAAAATTCCATCCACCTTAACAAGGCAAAGATTTGTCACCCTCAAGAGTATTCAAATGAACATGACGGCATCACTGCAGGAGTCTCTGAAATTTCCTTCAGAACACAGAATGGGGAAAGAATGCATTAAAGTATAGTCTTTTGAGATGTCTACTCTATAAGTCCTGATAAGTCAGTAAAAAGTCAGGTGACTTCCTAATGATGAATTGTCACCATCACAGATTAACTAGCAATACCTAGAAGATGAGACAATGGAATATGTAAGAGAATGAAGAGGTCATGATGGCCAGGAATGTGTCATCACTCAGATGGCATTCCAGAGATATTTATTGAGTCCCACTCTGGGATCTAGATGAACTAGGTGGGAGCTCCCAGTATAACAGAGGAGACCAGCTATGTAACCAATTATAGAGCCATGTGGAATAGGTTGTAACAGAAGGATACACAAGGCACTAAATTCCTTGAGGAAGTAACACCCCAAAAGTTCACCCACTGTGGTATTAAGTTCACCCCATAGTGACAGATCCTTTCAGAACTGTGGAGTTAACACAGAACAAAAGCAAATATCCTGTGTATCTGATGTATTGAAGGTAAAACTTGGAAAAACCCTGTGGTATACTTGTTAATAGTCCCATTCTCCAGGCCTCCCTGTGTCCTTGCCCTTTGCCATGTGGCTTTTCAGTGCACTTTGACTAGGGGTGAAATTCCCTGGCCCCTGAGGTTCAGATATTAGCAGACTTATGATTTGGCTAGTTCTCTATCATTCTATTGTCACCATGAGAAGAGTATTCTGAATCTGCTCATTAGTTCCAGGAAGAGAATGGGAGATATGTAAAGCAGAGTTGCTACAACTAAGACCAAGACCAGCCAAGATCAGCCTAGGGAAGAACCCTTAAGCCACCTCTAGATGATGAAGTTACCCCAGTAAAATTAGCAGAACCCCTGACTCCCATTTGAGCCCAGTAGGCTTTGATCAGCCTATTCATTCCTTGTCAACCCAAAGAAAGATAAAATATAATAATAAATTCCTATTGTTTTAAGCCACTCGGTTTTGGGGTATTTTGTTACGCAGTGATAGCTAACTGACACAAAGGCCCTTTAATTAGAGATTTCAGTAAATTTTTTGGTCTAGTTATTTGAAAGACCAGGTTCTGGTCATAGAGGAAATTCACCATTCAGTGAATATTATGAAGCACCTATTGTCTACTGTGTTCCTAGTACTATAGCAATTAAAATATCCATAAGAATTTCCACATCTAGTAGAAGAGATGACATAGGACATAAATACAGAGAAGGCAGAATATGATGAAAGTGTCACAAAAGAGATTATATGAGGAGTGAAGACAGAGCAATTGCTTTCAAGAAAGGAGGTCATCACGATAGCTAGGATTTTAATAGGCAATGGAGAAAAGAACGTATATGTTCCATGGAGAACTTTGAAAGCCAGACCATTGAGATTCAGTCTTATTCCTCAGGCGGGTCATTCTCATGTGGATGGCCAACCAGCTTCTTTCAGAAGCAGCATACTCCCAGGTAGCAAACTTTCCTTCCAAAAGGACAAGAAACAGGCTGGGTACAGTGGCTCATGCCTGCAATCTTAGCATTCTGGGAGGCCAAGCTGGGTGGATTGCCTGAGCTCAAGAGTTCCAGACCAGCCTGAGCAAGAGCGAGACTCCATTTCTACTAAAAATAGAAAAAACTAGCTAAGTGTGGAGGCAGGTGCCTGTAGTCTCAGCTACTTGAGAGGCCCAAGAATTTGAGGTTTCTGTGAGCTATGGTGCCATGGCACTTACCCAGGGCAACAGAGTGAGACTCTGTCTCAAAAAAAAAAAAAAAAAAAAGACAAGACGTGATGATTACGTCACAAGCCTCAAAGAAAATACTCAATCCACCAAACCATTACTGGACACTGTGCCAGGCACCAGGCACTGCAGGATGACTAAAACCCAGCCCTGACCTCCAGGGTGCCTTGGAGCTGCGGGAGGGGAAGTCCATTATTATAGCTATGCAACAGGTGCTACAGCTCAAGTGAACACTGGGTGTCAAGAGACCCACAGAAGGGAACGCATCACTCTGTTCGGTGAGAGTAAAGAGGGCTTCCTAGAGATGGCGACACCAGAGCCAAGGCTCAGTCTCAATGGCTGGGAGATGTTTTCCTAGAAGACACAAGGTGAGGGATGGCAGGAGAAGCTACTGGTGTATCCTAGTGTTCTATCCTCACTCTGTTCACTCTTGTTCCACTATCTCCTTAGCCCCATAGCTTCATGCACCTTGTAGATGTGGGTGACTTCCTGAGCTATGTCTCCTCAGAGCTACATCAGCTGCCTCCCAGGCTTCACGGCTTGGGAGCCCCAGTGTTCCTCAAACCCAGCCTGTTCCAAACGAAGCTCCTCATTGTTAAGCCCCAAGTCTGAATGTTCCTTTGAAATTCTTTTCTCAGGGAATGATTCCATCTCCTGCCCAGTTATGGAAGCCAAAAATATGGGGCTTATTCTAGATATTTCCTTCTCTTTGCCTCACAGCCAATGGGTTAGAAGTCCTCTGTATTCATTCTTTTTCTCTGTCTGTCTGTCTGCCTGCCACCCAACCAACACATATGGTGGTAAAAAAATTTTAAACAAAAATAAAGTTTTTTTTTTTTTTTAAAAACTGACCATGAAGACTGACCTAGAATTTCACTCATATATATATATATATATATATATTTTTTTTTTTTTTTTGTAGAGATAGAGTCTCACTTTATCACCCTCAGTAGAGCGCCGTGGCATCACACAGCTCACAGCAACCTCCAACTCCTGGGCTTAGGCGATTCTCTTGCCTCAGCTCCCGAGTAGCTGGGACTACAGGCATCCACCACAATGCCTGGCTATTTTTCTGTTTTGCAGTTCGGCTGAGGCAGGGTTTGAACCTGCCACCTTCGATATATGGGGCCGGCACCCTACTCGCTGAGCCATAGGCGCCGCCCAGACTTACTGTCTTTATCATTTATCAGTGCTCAGTTCAGTGGCCTCAAATGCATTTACATTGCTGTGCAACCATCACCATCATCCCCGTGCAGAACATCATCCCATGCTGAACACTGTGTCCATTAAACAGTAACCTCCTATTGCCCTCTTCCCCCAGCCCCTGGTAATCTCTGCTCTACCCTCCATTTCTATCATTGAAACCATTCTCAGTGCCTCATATAAGTGGAATCATACAATATTTGTTCTTTTGTGTCTGGCTTATTTACCTTACCATAACATCTGTAAGATTCATCCATATCATAGTATATCTCAGAATTTCATTCCTTTTTAAGGTTATTGTGTGTAGACAGTACAGCTTGTTTATCCATTCATCTGTTGATGGACGCCTGGATTGTTTCCACTTTTTGGTTATTGTGCTGTGAACATGGTGTACAAATAAGTATCTATTTGAGCCCTTCCCTTCAGTTCTTTTGGAACATAATTCTAAAAGTGGAATTGCTGTATCAAATGGTAATTTAGTGTCTAGTTTTTTGAGGGTCTGCCATACTATTTTCCATAGTAGCTGTATCATTTTATATTCCTGCCAGCCATGCTCAAGGGCTTTAATTTCTCCACATCCTTGCCAATACTTTTGTTTTCTGTTTTACTATGTTTTGTTTGTTGTTGTTTTTATAATGGCCATCGTAATAGGTGTGAAGTTGATTTGCATTTCTCTGTAGTTAGTTGATATTGAGCAATTTTTTTTCATGGCTGATTTGCCATTTGTATATTTTCCTTAGAGCATGTCTATTCACTTTCTTTGGCCCTTTTAAAACTGGTTTGAGTTTTTATATTGTTACATTTTAGCAGTTCTTTATATAGTCTGGGTATTAATTTCTTATAAAGTATGTCATTTGCAAATATTTTCTCCCATTTTAACCCTCCAGAGTTAACCTTTTTACTCTGTTGACAGTATCCTTTCATGCACAAAAGTCTCTAATTTTGATGAAGTCCAATTTACCTTTTTCTTTTGCTCACCGTGCCTCAGTTCTTCTTAATGAACCACTCAGGCTGACTACAGTGGTTCATACCTTTAATCCCAGTACTCTGGGAGGCTGAAGCAGGAGGATCAATTGAGGTTAGGAGTTTGAGACCAGCCTGGGAAGCATAGAGAGAGCCCATCTCTACAAATAAAAATAAAAATAAAAAAATTAGCTGGATTTGGTGGTGAGCAGGAAAGACTGAGGCAGGAAAATTTCTTGAGCCTGGGAGCTTGAGGTCACTGTAAGTTATGATCCATTCCAGCCTAGGCACCAGAGCAAGACCCTGTCTCTAAAAGAGGAAGAGGAAGAGAAGACAAAGACAATGATAAAGAAGAAACTCTTTTTATTTCTTTGAGACAGAGTCTCACTATGTTATCTTTGGTAGAGTGCCATGGTGTCATGCCTCATAGCAACTTCCAACTCCTGGGCATAGGCGATTCTTTTGCCTCAGCCTCCCAAATAGCTGGGACTACAGGCGCCTACCACAATGCTCGGCTGGTTTTTGGTTGCAGTTGTCATTGCTGTTTAGCAGGCCCAGGCCGGGTTTGAATCTGCCAGCCCAGGTGTATGTAGCCAGTGCCCTACTCATTGAGCTACAGGTGCCACACCAGAAGAAACTCTTTTCTGTCTGTCAAATCCAACTCCTTAGTCCACAACTTCAATCCAGGCCCTCATCTCCAAGCTCAATCTCTCTCTCTCTTTTAAATCAATTATCCACACTAAAGTACAGATTTGATCCTTTCACATCTTCATTCTGTCACATTTATGAAACATCTACTGTGTACCAGGCACTCTGCTAGGTGAGGAAGATACGACTGTGAACAAAATAGGGCCCCAGCCCCCAAGACATTTCTATCCCAGTGATGGAGATAACCAACAAATGAGCACATTAATCAGGAACATGGTTGTGAAACACTCCTATGTGTCTTCCCTCTCAAGAATCTGTCTTTCTGGCTTGGCTCCTGTGCTCAGTGGTTAGGGCACTGGCCACATGCACTGGGGTTGGTGGGTTTGAACTTGGCCTGGGCCTGCTAAACCACAATGACAACAACAACAACAAAATAGCCAGGCATTGTGGCAGGCTCCTGTAGTTACGGCTACCTTGGAGGCTGAGGAAAGAGAAATGCTTAAGCCACAGAGTTTGAGGTTACTGTGAGCTGTGATGCCACAACATTCTACTGAGGGTGACATACTGAGACTGTGTCTCAAAAAAAAAAAAAATTGTCTTTCTTCACCTCCCTTCATTGGCGGCATTTCACAATGAAGACTGAGCCATGAAGCTGATGGTGCAGGGAGGGAGACGGAGACACTGGTCAGAACAAAGAAGTTCATTGTGAAGGCAAGGAAGTTAGAAAGAGAGTTCTTTCCAGCTAGGAGGAGCAGAAAGAATGCAGTTCAGGGGGAAAGAAGAGGACAGGAGTCTGGGTAAGGGGATGACCAAGTGCACAATTGTCAGCAGCGGAAGTGGTGTCCTTACACCCACCTTCCTGCAGGTGAGGCCAGCGGGCAGAGGGCGGCATTGAGAAACCTCTCTCCAGTCCCTCCCCACTCCCCAACCTCCTTCCCAACCACTCTCACCTACATGCTTTACCCTTGTGCTCAGATACCAGTTGAAACAAAAGATGGGAGGGGAAGAAACTCTGATGAACTGAATATTTTTCTTAAAGCAACTACACTCTGAACTGGGCAATGAATGAGATAATACTCACATTTAGCTGAAAAGACACTTATCATACTGGACCAAACATTCTGGAGTGGAGTCAGAAGGAGGGCTCAGAAACAAAGTTGAACTCAGTTACAGTTCAGTTAGTGGGAACTGAAAAGTATAACTTTTAACCTCTGTCACAGAAACAATGACGATCATCATGGTGCTCGGGGCTGTCTGTAGCAAAGAGAGGGATGGGCTGCAGTGACAGGCCTGAATTTCAAATCATGTCATGGCCAGGGAGGGCACCTTGGCGGAGGTGACTCTGGGGCTGAGCCTTGAAGGGTAAGTCTCCCCAGAGGACAGCCAATGTGAGAGAGTGCCACATGGGTGGGGAGTGCATACATAAATGCCTGGAGCTAGGAAATTGCTCAATATGTTTTAGAAACAAAGAATCCCACCATGAATAAGATGCGGGGATGAAGGAGAAAGCATGACTTATTTTATAACCACCATTTCACATACTTTTTTTTCATAATAAACCCTTATTTTGCAACCTCTTATAATTTGTTACTGCTTTTCATAGATGCTTCTCTCATGTCCAAAAGAGGGGAAGGATTTAAACCTTGATTTAAAAAAACAACACACACAAGGGGAAGTGGTTATGATTTTAACTATATTGTCCCACTGTGATGTTATTGCTATAAACTGCCAAGTTGGGTGTCCTCTGGATGCTCTTTTGGTGGCTATCACAGCTGACAAGTTTCATCACATTCAAAACAACGCTTCTAATTTATTCATAGATTCTCCGAGGTTCCTGTAGAACCACACCGCCTTCTGTTATGGCACTCTTTAGTTATCTTTTCAAGTCTGAGGCTGCTTCCCAAGGGTCGGCTGGTAGACCATGAAGTTGATTCCTGCCTCTGAGCATCTCTGGGCCACCACTCGTCCTACACTCTCACAACATTCCTGCTACTGTAAAGGTGCTTTGTGATTCACGAGTGGACGCCGAAACTGCATCGTGGCCGCTCTGATGCTCAACAAATGATTCTATATGAGGCTGAGTTCTTATAACGCGTAACCTGTCCCCATGCATGTCCTTGGCCTTCGAGCCCTGGAAGGAAGATGATATATCTGCTTCCCCGCAGGGAGTAGTCGACACTGACTCTGGTCCTTGACGACCTACCATCATCGCAGCTGTCAGCGCGTTTACTTTCCGGTAGGGGACATAGACTATAAAATAGGACTTGCACATCTGATTTCATTGTGCATGCCCTGGGGAGTAAACCGAGAGAAGTGGAGGCAACTTTAATTACCGGGGTTCCTGTAAATTGACAACTTGCAGAACTGACTGAAGCGCCATCACTAAGACAAAATCTCAGACAGTCACCTCCTTTTGCTCACCAGCACCTCAGTGGCTACTGGGCACAGCCATGTTAAATTTTCCTCGGGCTATAACCACCATTTCACATACTTTAACGATTCCTCACGTTTCAAAATAAAGTTCAGATTCTTCGGGTCCAAGACCCGGGCCCTCCTTACCTGGCTTCTCTGGTCTCAGCTTCCACCACTGTGCCTTGGCCACCTCCCATCAGCATGTTCATCCCCAGTTGCCCAACTCCTGGTTCTGCCTTACTCTGCCTTTCCTCCCAGTTGGGGCACTGAGCCCTCTCTTCTCTACCAGCCTAATTCCCTTCCTGTGCTCAAACACTCAGTTCCTGCTCCCTCCCAGCTCTGACCAGCTGAGTTGGGGCCTCTCCTGTGCCTTCACTGTTCCTCCTGAGGACCGCCACTCTTCCCTCTGCCATGATTGTTTGCATGTCTTTCTCCCCACACAACTGCTTGCTCCTTGGGGGCAGGGACCCAGTCCTATTCCTTTTTGCATTCCCTGTGTTTTTCAGCTAGGTGTTTTCATATACACTGAAATCTCCTGCAGCTTTTTCTGTATCCTATTTTTCTCTCCAGCATTAGTCCCAGACCCAGACCTACCTCCCAGAGACGTTCATGCAATTAGCCTATAGTGGTGGTTTGGGAGCCAGAGGTATGCATCAGAATCAGCTAGAGCCAGTCCACACCGCTACAAGAGACCATTGTTTGCATTTCTTCCCAACCCTGCCCTTGGATGTATAGTGATGTCAGATTGGTGGCTTAAAGTGTGCCATGGTTGGATTATTTATACCCCAGGAATGGGCAAATACTAAAAATTAGAGCTCATTCCTTTTGGAGAGCTAGTCTTTAAACCTTTACCATCAAACCACTAGTTGGAGGGCACTAGACAGTTTATTAAAACTGACTGCTGTTGGGTTTGCCCACAGAGGTCCTGAGTCAGTAGGGCCTGAGAATGTGCATTTCTAATAAGTTCCCAGGGACACTAATGCTGTTGGTTGGGAGGCCATGGCTTGAGAACCATTGGCTTATTGGCAGCTTAAAGTCATCTCCAAAATTAAAGCTATTGCCTTCCCCTCATCTCCAAAATTAAAGCTATCTCCTCCTCCTCCTGTGTTTTGTGTTGCAAGGAAAGACAGCACCATCCACCTGGTTGGGGTCAAGTTTGAAGGTTTCACTCAGCCTCTGCGGCTAAGTAAGCAGCAGGTCCTGGCAACTCTTCTTTGTCAGTCTCCTCTAATTCTTCATCTCCTGCTCCTCCCCAGTGCCTTGCTTTCTCTCTCCTCATCCGCATCCTGAACCAGCTCTGCCTGGGTGGTCTCCTGAAGTGTCAGCCCAGTCATATTATTCCCCCAGCCTGTAAGGTGTCAATGGCTCCCCATTCACTGGCTCCCATCCCTCCCTTGTCTTCAGTGCTGGGCTTAACGTTCCATTCTTCACACTGTCCACACTCTGGCTGTGCTGGGGTCTCTCCTTGGGCGCCTCACTCCCTTCCTTGTCCTATGGTAGGGCTGCTCAGCCCCCCGATTGCCTCTCCCTGCCTGCCTCAGCCATTTCACTGCAAACTCATGAGGAAGGAACTGAATTTGCCAGGTTTTTTTTCTTTTTTTTTTTTTTTTTTGACAGAGTCTCACTCTGTCACCCTGGGTAGAGTGCTATGGCATCATAGCTCACAGCAACCTCAAATTTCTGGGCTCAAGTGATCCTCTTACCTCAGCCTCCCAAGAGGCTGAGACTATAGACACTTGCCACAATGCCCAGCTAGTTTTTCTATTCTTACACTTGCTCACACTGGTCTCCAATTCTTGGACTCAAGAGATCTTGCCTCAGCTTTCCAAGTAGCTGGGACTACAGGTGCCCACCACAATGCCCAACTAGTTTATCTATTTCTATTTTTTTATTCTTTTCTAATATTTATTTACTTATTTATCTATTTAGACAGAGTTTTACTTTGTTGCCCTTGGTAGAGCGCCATGGCATCATAGCTCACAGCAACCTCAAACTCTTGGGCTCAAGCAAGCCCAAGCTCTTGCCTCGGCCTCCTGAGTAGCTAGGACTACAGGCACCCACCACAATGCCTGGCTAATTTCTCTGTTTTTAGTAGAGATAGGTTCTCTTTCTTGCCCAGGTTGTTCTTGAACTGAGCTCATGCAATTCACCTGCCTCACCTCCCAAAGTGCTAGGATTACAGGCATGAGCCACCATGTCTGGCTGAATTTGTTAGTTTTTAAGGAAGTATCTTTTTCTGTGCTTACCACTGAGACTGACATACTTCAGGCCTTTGTCTTGGCTTGGGTGACCCTAGAAGAAGACTCTAAGAATTCAAGACCTTTATTTGGGAAGTGAGCCAAAGGAACACCAGTGGGGACAGGGAAGCAAAGAAAGCTGGTGAAGGCTGTCCTACCAGGTGAGCTGCCTCAGGGGGCCACTAAAGCTCAATCTCTTGGAGGCTCTGGGAGAAGATGCAGAACATGTCTCAGAGTGATTACTCATTTAAGGGGATGTTGGGGGCCAGTGGCTGCTTCTGAGGTGTCAACTCTGCAGCATTGCCTGCCTGTGAGAAGACCAGATGTGCTCCTAGGACCAGAACTACGTTCCCAGTGCCTACTCATCACCAGCAGCCTTGCACATGCAGAGTGGGTGCTGAAGGACTCGGACAAGCACCGATGGCTCAGGAGTGCTGTTAGGTGAGTAGATCTGCGGAAAAAGGGCTTTCCCTGTGGAGGTGACAGTGTGTTCAAAGGCACCAGGTCCCATGATGGGTGGGACCTACATCTGGCCCTCATCATGCTTCCAAATAGAGCCTATCCTGTCGTGTTTTATGCCCAATTTCATATGAAGCCCTAAACCTCAATTCCTATCCCGTCTCAAGGAGCAACAAGTTAATTCTTACGAAGGAAGTGAGGAGAGGTCTGCCGCCAGGGATCCATCTTTGGGGTCTTCTACATGAGCATGCTCCAGGGGTGGCTCCATTTCAGACACTTGGAGTCTGGGTGGTGGTGCATTTGGGATAGTGTCACATATCACTTCTGACACTTCTTGCCAGGGCCCAGGTCCAGCTTAACTAGGTTCCGGACGCGGACTGCTAAGTTACCTTGCTCAGATTCAGTTTCTCTTAGGTGCCTGAGGGCTATCTACTTTAGCTGGAGAGAGAGAGAGAGACAGTCTTAGAGAGAATAAAGCAGTCTTCTTAGAAAGATAGACCTTAGTCTTTGGCAGAGCTTAAACTAGTAATCTTCAGCAGAGAGATACCATGCTGGCGTTCTGCAGGCAGGAGAGGAGACAGAGTAAGCGAGTCCATGACAGAATGTGCATGCCCTGCATCGCCTTCGCCTCCAGCCTAATATAAGGCTAATCTCGTGCCTCTCAACACCACAGGTGTAGAGACTGCCAATTTACCACTGATCTCATCTCGCAACCTCTCATGCTTGTTAGGAGATCCCTCTCCATGCCCTTTCCACCCAGGTGTTCCATTATTGAGCTATACAGGTGTTTCTTATAACTCTCACTCCTGGCCATAGGCTATATGGGCTGCAACAGGCCAGGCTTGGAGCTCATGTTCCAGGGTAGCACCAGCCCCAGGGACCTCCTGATCATGCAAACATTTCACGCCTCCACTGGTCAATATAGGAGCCGCTGCGGACGCTGAGCACCCACCATGTAGCTAGTGCAAGTGAGGGACTGAATTTTAAGTTGTGTTCAATTTTAATGTGTTTTGGGCAAATGTCCATAAGCAGACATGGTTAGTGGCTATGTACTGGACAGGGCAGGGGTAAGGGCTCCGTCCATCCCTCCTTTCTCCTCTCAGTCCTCTGCAACTAGCAATTGTGAGCTCCACTGACGGTGAGAAGCACTATGCCTGAGGACACATTGCCTGGAATGCTATGAGGTCCTCCCTTTAGTTGCTGAGTTTGGTCACCAGAGACTCAGCTTTTGTGTCCAGCTGCCACCTGCAGGATTTGGGAGTGATGTGCAGACGGCATGGTGATCTTTTATCTCTGGGCTAGAGACTGCTGGTGGCTGACAGCAGCAGTAAGCCCCCTAATCCTCACCGACCTCACTCCAGGAAGCCCCTCTCTATGGCACCTGTGTGCTTGGTGAGAACACCTTGGATGCATTCTCAGAACTCCTGGAGAGGTCTTAGTGGAGAAGACCCAGATTGTCAGCCATTTTATGAAGTTAGCCTGTGGGGTCTAGCTGGGCCTTAATTTCAATAGAGGTTTGGTTGGTTAATTTTTATGTATCAACTTTCACCAGGCATGGTGGTGGGCACCTGTAGTTCCAGCTACTTGGGAGGCCGAGGCAGGAAGATCATTTGAGCCCACGAGTTAGGGGTTACTGTGAGCTATGGCAATGCCACTACCCTCCAGCTTAGGCAACAGAGCAAGACCCTGTCTCCATATAAAAAAATAAATAAACATACAAACAAACAAATAAATAGTGTCAACTTGCCTAGGACATGAGGTAATCCAGATATCTGGTTTAACATTGTTTCTGGGTATCTATGGAGTGTTCCTAGAGGGGACTGAGTATAGCAGAGGCCCTCCCCAATGTGAGAGGGCATCATACAACCCACTGAGGGACTGAACAGACTACAAAGGGGGAGGCATGCTCTCTCTACCTAACTGCATGGATTGGAACATTGATCTTCCCCTGCTCTCAGCCCTCCTGATTCTCAGGTTTTCAGACTTGAACTATTTTTTTTTTTTTTAAATACAGAGTCTCATTCTGTCACCCTAGTTAAAGTGCTCTGGCATTATAGCTCACAGCAACCTCAAACTCTTGGGCTTGAGCAATCCTCTTGCCTCATCTTCTCGAGTAGCTGGGACTACAGGCATGCACCACTATACTTGGCTAGGTTTTCTATTTTTAGTAGAGACAGGGGTCTCACCCTTGCTGAGGCTGGTCTCAAATAGCTCAAGAAGTCCACCTGCCTAAGCCTCCCAGAATGCTGGGATTATAGGCATGAGCCACTGAGCCCGGCCTTTAGACTTGGACTTTACACTATCCACCCCTTGGCTCTCAGGCCTTCAAACTACACCACTAGCTTTCCTGGGTCTCCAGTTTGGAGCCAGCAGATTATGGGACTTCTAAACCTCTATAATCAGATAATTAAATCACAGTATGTGTTTGTATGTATATATACAAAATCTCCTATTGGTTCTGTTTCTCTGGAGAACTCTAATACATGGGCTTACCTAAAAGAGCTAGACATTTTCAGAGAAGCTAGGCTTTCTGCGACAGGTGCCTACAGAGATTTTGCGGTTAGACGGCACTGCCCCAGAGCATTTCAGTGCATTTTTCTATTTCAGCCTTCCTGACGGATATGATTCATGTTTATCAGTAGGAATGCTTCTTTCACAGGGGTTCATCTTCAACAGGGAAGTTTCCAGATTTGGAGATAAAGGTTATGTTTCTTCCAAATTTCCAGTTGCCACAGCATGTGAAATACTCCCTGAATTCCCTGCTACCAACTCCAACACATACAAAGGTAGGATACAACATTTAGTTAATTAATTCATTTATTCATTTTGAGACAGAGTCTCACTCTATTGCCCAAGCTAGAGTGCCATGGCATAAGCCTAGCTCATAGCAACCCCAACCCCCTGGGATCAAGCAATTCTCCTGCCTAAGCCTCTTGAGTAGCTAGGAATACAGGTGCCGCCAACACACTTGGCTAATTTTTGGTAGAGATGGTGTTTCACTCTTTTTCAGACTGGTCTCAAACTCCTGAGCTCAAGAGATCCTCCCACACCTCCCAGAATGCTAGGATTACAGGTGTGAACCACCATGTCCAGCCAGGATAAAATATTTTAGAAATAGAACTAACTCAAAATCAAGACAGAGAAATTACCAGATACTAGCAATGGAGTGGGAACTGGTGCTGCACAGTACATAGGGCCTGAGAATTGCTATAGACTTGAGGAACTGTGGTCTTAGGCTCCTTGTAGGGACAAGAATTAGACCTCATGGATACCTGAGAGAAGGAGTGAAGCTCTATGTGAGACCAGGATCCAGGTGCAAGGCACAAATCAGAAAGCCCCTGTCCATGGGGTAAAAATATTAGGACTCTGAGCCTCCCACCTGTGGAAGGTAGAGTCTTAATTCACAGCCTCCATACAGTGTGGACACCACTAGCTGAGAAACTAACATAAAATTATGTTTGGCCTTGTAGAACATGCAACTGAGACACCCTCAAAGACAACCCCACATAGTAAGCAAAATCACCTCAGGCATTAACTCTAAGTAAAGGCAAAAAATATCAAATATATGAAAAAGTTCAGCACCACTCAGCTATGAATTCATTCATTCATTAAACAGTTTTCTCTGGACATGTACTACATACCAGGGTCTAGAGATACATCAAGATACCAATCAGATCTAAATCTTGCATTTTTATAACTTACATTCTGGTTTGGGTGACAGATAATACGTAAGTAGGATACATAATAGACTCAACAATGATAAGAGCTATGAAGAGAAGTGATGAAGGAAATATTAGTAAAGTGTGGAAGAGGGTGTAACAATTTAAAATATCATGATCAAGGAAACCTCACAGAAAAGGTGGTGAGATGGCGAGCCTCTTTCCCCTACTTGGCAAAAGAGGATTTCAAGCCAAGGTAATAACAAATGCATACACCCTGAGGCATAAGCATGACTGGAAGTTTCAAACACAACTGAAATGTCAGGGTGGCTGGAGAGTAGTAAGCAAGAGGGAGACTGATAAGTGACAGAGCCAGAGAAGTGATCCAGACTGTGTAGGGTTATTTCCCTCAGGGTTTTATGTTATTGCAAGTCAATAAGCAATAGGTTTTAAGCAGAAGAGTGACATGATCTGACTTATGATTAGGATTTTTTCGACTTAATAACTATATAAAGGGAGTTGCTGTTAACTCAAATGGGAAAATCAAAGTTAGACAAGAATTTTGGGGGAAGAGAAGGAATTCCATTTTGTAGAGAACCACAGGAAAATATCAAACAGACAGTTAGATAAAGGAGTTTAGAGCTAAACAAAGAATATCTATGCTGGGCATATTAATTTGGAAGGAACCAGCATGGAGACAGTATATGAAACCATGAAACTGGACAAGACCACTAAGAATGTTGAGAGAATGTATAGAGAAGAGTGGTGATCCAAAGACTAAGAACTGGGCGGGGCATGAAAATATTACAGGGTTAGACAGCCCACATACACAATAAACAGGAGAACTCATTCTGAACGAACTAGAAATAAGAGACCAATTTGAAAAGTAAGTTCATACATGTGAAAAATGTGCAAGTAGTTGAAAGGAAGACTAGCATTCATAAAATAAAGAGAGATTATGAAACATGAACAACTATATACAGGGTATCCATAATGTTCATGTGCGATTTAAAATTTACAACTAATTTATATTGCACACAAACTTTATGGACACCCTGTATAATGAAAAAGAGCCAGCTAGAGATCATACAGGTGAAGAATGTCATTATTGAAATAAAAATATCAATGGATGAGTAAACAATAGATTAGACACAGTTGAAGAGAGATTCAGTGAATTGGAAGTTAGAATGGAAGAAATCCACCAAAGAGAAAAATAGGAAGATAAAGAAAAATTTCTTCTATTTTTTAGGAAATACGTATTTCTATTAAGTGCTTTTATAGAACAGAAAGCTTAACATCTTAAAAACTAAGAGTCATTGTCCTAAGCAGTCAAGCCTTTGATTCAGGATCCTGAAATGGAATAGAACTCTTGACAGAAGAGAAAAGGTAATTTACTTTTAGAATTGTGGAAAAGTCTAGTGGCAAGATTGAAGGCCCCCACTAATAATAAGAGCTAATATTTATTGGTTACTTATTGTGTGCCTGCCCCAGTTCAAAGTGCTTTACATGAGTTAGGGGCAATAGGTGGCTCAGGAGTGAGGATAAGAGGACAGGTAGTAACTCTGTAGGTTAAGTGAGGCAGATTCTCCACACACCTGCTGGAGTTCTCCATGATTTACTATTCCTTCTCCTTTTCTCTATTTTCTTCTCCCTAATGTTGCTCTAGCTTCTTAGGATATTGTTTGGTCTGTTCACCATCAGTTCAATAGTTCAATAGCTGCTTCTTTTTCTTTTAATCAAGGAACTTCATTGTGCCAGGTTTACATGTTGTAAAAGCAGGGCATATAGATGTTGATAAGAGATGGAGCAAAGTGTTTGAATGAAGACAAGATACATATCAGTTCATTTCAACACAGTGTGATGAAGGTCACCATATGGAAGGCACCACAGGAGCATGGTATCCTGAGAATGATGCCTCAGAAAACTAGTAGTACTAATTAAGTGGAAAAACAGGGGGAAGAGTGCAAGGAGTTGGCATTCCAGGTAGCGGGAACAAAATGGAAATGTGGAAGTTTGGCGCATGTGGGAAACACTAAGTTGTAACTTGAATTGCAAGCTGGGGAGAGGCTCTCCCTTTCACTCTGGGCAAAGTCCAAACTCCTTAGCTCTGCTTATGATGTTTTTCATGACCTGGCACCAGTTTTATCTTTCAACATCTCCCATTTTCCTCCTTTTAGTCTCCTACCATATTGAATTATCTGCAGTGGCACAGTGCTTGGCACATAGTAGGCACTTAATATATGTTTGTTGAATAAATAAATAAATGGTGGCAGAAAAGCATGGGTAGGCACTCAGGGGCTGAGCTATGGAGAACTTTGTTTGGAGTTTCCGAACCAAGGTATGTGCATCTAGAAAAAGTTACACTGTCTCAGAGGACTCAGATGTTCATCACAGAATTCAGTTTCTGGGTCTTCAGTATTCAGGCTTCCGTTAGAGTTGACTTTGAGTCTTCAAATTATCTCAGTCTTGTCTCTGCAAGAGATTGTTACTCTTTGAGGGCAGAGACCATGTCTAATGTCTCATCCAGTGTCAGACATAAGTAAGTGCTGAATTAAATCTGTTTGTTAAGAAGAGCTGGAATTGCAGAAAGGGCAAACATGGGGTTTGATATAGGAATGCTTATCTGATCATTAGAATAACTACAAATGCTGAACTCAGAAGTCAATTTTCCCTGTTTGGAAGGCAACAGCAGGGACAGATGTCAAGGTGGAGTCCCTGGAGGCCCAGGAAAGGGCATGGATCTCCTGAACCTGGCGACACCAGCGTTATCCCACCTTCTCCTTAGCCACTGGTGTAAGGCTCTTGGGCAGTGAAGGGTAGAATAGGCCCTGGGAGGTTCACAGGTGTCTAGGCACTTTCCTCTGTTAGCCAGATTGAGTCAGTTTGACAGCAGGGGCCTGAGGCAGAAGGATGGAGCTTTCTTTTCTGCAAGTTCCACTGCAGAGCAACAAGATATTTCACTTCCCTGAGATTAGTTTTCTAAAAAATTATGAGATGTGGGTGGAAGGCCCTCAGAAGACTAATGGAGGGAAGCAGTTGCATTGTCACTCATTTACTGAGTACTTCGTATATACTAGGTCTGTTTCCAGTGCTGAGACACAGACATGTGACATATGAACACGGATGGGAGACAAGATCAAAATACTGACAGCAAACATGGAAAAATTCAGAATGAAGTCCTTACTAGAAATCATTTATTCATGGAAGCTCCATGGTACAGGAGTTAAGAGCAATAATTTGGTTTGAATGTGAACTCTACCAGATACTAACTGTGTGATTATGAGACAGTTACTCGACCTCTGAGTCTTGGTTTTCTCATCTGCGAAACAGAGATTATATTGCCTGTTTTGTAGTTGTGAGGATTCAATGAGATAACAATGCCAAGCATGGTGGTTAGGAGTGCCCACTCATGAGTGAGACTCAGACCTTGACTGTATCACTTCCTAGCTGTAGCCTTTGGCAAGTTACTTATCTCAGTTTCTCATTTCCCATTCTTAATGTCAGGACCACGGCAGTACCTGAGGCTCAAGTGAGTTTTATCTCACATAAAGCTCTTAGAATAATCTCAGAACATAGTAAGAACTCAATGAATCTTGGACATTTCTGACTGCACACAGCCTCCTGTCTGGCTTGGTGAATAGAAGCTGTTGTAATTATTAGAAAAGATACAGATCAACCTGTGTTATCAGGAAAAGCCCAGGAGAATGAGGTCTAGAGGGGAGGAGAAATCAGAGAGGAAGGGAGAGGGCCCACCTGGTGGGGAACTGATTAAGAAAAAGTGTTGGAAATTGGACAGTGAGGCTGGTCTGACTAGAGGCCAGGAGGGAGTTGGATGGCAGGCTCTTGTTTAAAATTAACTCTTGAAAATTCTTTTAAATATTCAGTTTCTATAATATGAAATATTATAGCAATAGCAATAGCTACCCCTTACCGGGGCACTTGCATGGTGATAACTGATTCCAAACTATTTTTTATTCCCTCTGAAAAGCAGTAGTTCTTATTATTTTCATATTAGTTTCTTTCAGTGAAAAATTCAGCTCAAAGCTAAGTGACTTGCTCAAGACTGCCTTGCCAATAAGAGACAGGACCAAGAATTGAACCTAGGTTTGTTGAACCGCATTCTGGGGTTCTCTGAAGCAGGAACAGCCCCACCAAAAAGGAGTTGCTACAGGTGCCAGAAGGCCAAAGTTCTGGGGGAAGTTGCCGTGGTAGCTCTCAGGCCCGTGTGTTTGCAATGGAGGGACACTACCTGTCACCCCTTACCCTGGGGAATGAGGCTTTAAGTTCCACTCCTAGCAGGTTGGTACCAATGTCTTAGTCCAGCACAAGTCAGACCTTTGACCTGTTCAGTGAATAAGCCCCATAGAGTTCTGGGATGAGGCAGGGATGGGAGATAGCTGCCCAGGGCCTGCTGGTGCCTGACCCCACCTGCCTTTCTGTCATCATGCGCCTCTGACAAGACCAGCCCAGTAGGAGGTACACACATGTGGTATGTCAGCCGGCCCATAGCACAGAGTCCCACTATGCCTGATTTGAAGAATCTGAAATGAGGCTGAGAACGATGCTGTGGAAGCAATTCCCAGTCATGTCAAAGAAAAGTCACACTTGCCTCTACACCACCTCTGTTCAGTGTTGGCTTACCATTACTGCTTTTAAAAGGTCCAGAGGAGGAAAATAGCTGCTGACACAAAAACCTATATGCGAATATATTACAGCTTTATTCATAAGCTCCAAAAGCTGGAAACATGCCAGTGTCCTCCAAAAGAGGAACCACGGACACTGATGCACACACACACATGGCATGGGTGGATCTCAAGGTTTTTTTTTTTTTTTTTGACACAGAGTCTCACTCTCTCACCCTGGGTAGAGGGCTCTGGTGTCACAGCCTTAAACTCCTGGGTTCAAGATATCCTCTTGCCTCAGCCTCCCAAGTAGCCGGGACTACAGGCACCTGCCACAATGACCAGCTAGTTCTTTTCTTTTTTTTTTTTAAAGTAGAGACCAGGTCTTGCTCTTGTTCAGGTTAGTCTTGAACTCCTGAGCTCAAGCAATCCACCTGCCTTGGCGTCCCAGAATGCTAGCTGTGAGCCACTTGCCTGGCTTCAATTGCCTTATGTTAAATAATAGAAGCCAGTCTCAAGAGATCATATACTAATTCCACCTGTACGAGACTGTGGAAGAGGAAAAACTATAGGGACAGAGAACAAACATGTGGTTCCCAGGGTTTAAGGGTAGGGAGGTTTGACTACAAAGAGGCAGCAAGAGGGGTCCGTTCTGGGGTGACAGAGTTCTGTCTTGACTGTTGTGGTGGCTGCATGACTCTAAGAAGTTGTCAAAACCCACAGAGCTGTGCATGAAAGAGTGAATTTCACCGTACGTACATTGCAAAGAAACAAAAAATTATTGAGGGTTTTAGGAAAACTAGATTTCAAATTGTAGTGAGATGGGGAAGCAGGAAACTATGCCTAAACATACACATTAGTTTGTAAAGATACACCTAGTGAATAAGGCTGAGCTCCATTAATTCACCCTTTATGCAGCTATGTAACTGTAATTAGTTGGTCTGTAGCTGCATGAAGGGGAGAGTTCACAGGTATGTCTGATCACTCAGCTGCTCCTAAGAAGTTACAGTCTGTGCTAGAAGCAAACCCTTCTAGTTCAGTGAGCCAGTATACGACATGGTAGTGTTCTAGAAAAGCCCACAGAAATGCTGTCTTCAGTTTTCCTAAATGAAACGTTCAATTTAATACTACACACTGGTATGACTCTCCCCCAAGGCTCTCCACGAAGCTTGGATGAACTGGATGAGTGCTTAGCCAAGGGGGTGTGACTTTGTGGCTTATTCTTCCTTTTCTGGGAAGGCCAACGATATGGTAAAGTCCGGACATGTGCTGACTATGAATCTTTCCTGGCTACATGTATCATGCTAGTAAGTTCCTCAACATAAAACCTACTGGTGGATTGTTTCTTCCACCTTGCTGCTGTGGAGAGAAAGGAGGGTAAAGATAACCTAGGGCTTGAGAAGACCAGATCCAGAGTTACAGCTGGGTTTTAGAGCTGTTCAAATTAGTCAGGTACTTAAGAAAAAAAAAAGCAACGCAAACCGATTTGCTCATAAAAAACTTTTATTTTTGTTCTCAGTATATGCCCTTGAAGATTCCAACATGTTGGGAGTTTCTGATTCTCCTGAGACCAAAGGTAAAAGCCTTGTATGGACACATTCGATCTTGGCTCATTTCTCTCACCTGAGCTGCTGAATCCGCAGGCCTGGGAGAGAGGGAGCTGACACTCACGCCTTATTCCAAGATGGGTAACACGGTGAACGAAGAATTAGTAAAACATAGACTCACTCTGTAGAGGGCTTCAAATATACATATTCTCTCTATATAAGCCTGTTATATAGGGTTTCAACTTATTGGTTTCCTTGTGATTTGTAATTAAAGTACAAATGATAAAGATGTTGCACACTGCTGATTTCCCCTTCTCGGCCCCCCTCCCTCCCCAACATAAATAACATTACAAGGGTCGGGTGATCCTAAGAGTTTTTGTTGTTGTAAATGTTTTGTAAAACCATTTTCCCCCTTTTCCCCTGCAAACTATCTCTGAGAGTTTGTAACATAGCAGCATGGAACGGACGGGACTGGGGACAGCGTGGAGATCTACAGCGAGCACAGAACGTTGCTTCTCACTGACAGGCTCCACGTGGGCTTTTGCATTTCCATTGACAGCAGAGGCTACAACAGGAAGCAGAGAATGTGCCATGCGGTGGTGTCCTCTTCCAAAGAGGGGGCTGGCTGGACCACTGAGGAGAGCCCTAAAGGCATCGAGGTTTTGGAAACAGAGCACAGCTCCTGAAATGTCTTGGCTCAGTATTTCCGTGATATCTTTAAGCTGCATTTTCCTTTTAAGAAATTTGTGTTTCTGAAGATGCCTCTTTTGAGGTTGATTGGGGGTGGAGAGAGAAGGAACTTAAAAAACAAAAGCAAACCAATTCCCACATATGTGAAGGTCCTGTTGTAAGTCCTACTCAGTTATTTTCAAACACATCATTAAAAGTAGATACTGACAATGATTGGTTTCTTTTCTTATTCTTTAAGAGCATGAGTAAAGAGAAAGAGAGAAGGAAGTACACTAAGGAGAACGCCGTCCCTTCTTCAGCATTAAGTGACACTGGATAGTCTGGATTCGGTTCTTGGCTGGGACAAACTCCGGCTGCAGCTTCAGGGTTGATTCATACCACACCAGTGCTTTTTCAAATTCTTCCTGTGAGGGGCAAAGACAGTTATGAGGGGGATGGCACCACGAGACTACATACACACTGTGCCCTCTTTTTTCTTGAAAGGCAACTCTATGCTGGTGACAATCCTGAAGCATTTTCTCAAAGGATCTAAGTCTCTTTGGAAAACTCTGAGCCCTCTCTTGGAGGAAGCAGCTGCCTCTGTCCCCATGGTAAAATGTCACAAAGAAAACTATGGCAGAGCTCAAGAGCTGAAGAGGAGGAGATAGATCAGCGTTTATAAATCCAGTGGCAGGAATGGTCATGGTAGTGATAAGAACTAATGTTACTGAGTACCTGAAATGTGCCAGGCACTGCGCTAGGTGCTTTATGCAATCCTTCCATTTAATCCTTGCAGAAACCTCTAGAACCCTGCCTGGTAAACGCTCATTATCTGTATGTCTAATTTTCTACTGCAGCTGGAAAGATGGAAGCATAGTCAGGTCTTTATGTGACTAATAATTTTGACGAGTTTTTTATTCTTCCTAATATTTAAAAATCCAAACCGGGCTTGGGAAAGAATCACTGCCATACTAGAGATGTTAATCTTTTTCTTACACCAATATGCTTAAAGAAGAGCCCAAACACACGACCTCTCATTCACAGTAGCAACTTTCACATTTACTGGGGGCAAAAAGATTTTTCAACTTTAAGAAGCAGAGAGGGAAATCTGCATCTTCAGCAATACCTACCCAGCAAAATTGTACTTCCTGCCTCTAAAGTCAAGAATGACACATAAGCCCAGGGCTGCTCACTCTGTTAACTGTGATTGAGACCATCCTGGGGACAGCCTCTGGTGTGAAACCATGCTTTAGACGAAAGTGAAAGGCATAATGCTCATATTAAAATCGGTTATACAAAAATAAAGTAAAATAAAATAAAATAAAATTGGTTATGCAGCCTTGGGGGCTACCTCAGGGATTTTCAGTTCTGAAACTGGTCTTCGTTTCTGCCTAGAATAAAGGATATGGATGATGACTTTGCCATTTTCTCTGTAAATGGTATCCCATGAAACTAGTGGAATTTCATCATTCATTAACTACTTGGTGAGCACCTACTGTGTGCCAACACTGTGATGTGCTGGGAACAGGGAGATAAAGAGCAGTCTTATTGCTGAGGAGTCTGTATTCTAGAGGGAAAGACAGACACTTAAAACAAAAAAATCATAAATTAAGGTAAAAAAGACAGTAAGAGAAATATGAACAGGGTGTCAGGAGTACGATGACAGGTTCCTAATCCAATCTGGAAGCAATACAGTGAGACATTCAACAGTGTCTACATGGAGGGCTAGGAGAGGTTTGTTGGGATGGGTGGTGTGGCTAGGAAATTACAATAAGTCTAACTCTATTATCAGTGTTAAACTTGTGGTGAGGAACACCAGAGCTGCAAATACTTAGATGGATTTCATGTTATTATTTAAAAAAAATCCCCTAAACCCCTTTAATCCTCCTAAGCCCCTTACCTATAAAATATACCCTTGGTGGAAATAGCAACTTTAGGCATAAAACTTATAGGAAACTGAAGGACAGTGATATATTCAAAGAAGTTCTGAAGTTAAAGACGTTCCACAGAAGAATCAGGATGTTCTGCTCACACCCCCAGGCTCACCATCGCCACGTAGACATTGCCCAGAGTGAAGTGATTCACCGCAAAGTGTGGCGCGATCTCTACCGCCATGGTGGCTACTATGACGGCATCGTTCCAGAGTTTGGCGTTGTGCAAGATGTTGGCCAGGCTAATCAGGGGCACATCCTGGGAGAAGGGGGGAGAATGGCAAGAAGGGAATATTGAGTTTTGCAGCTTTCATTTTTGGTTTTCCTCATCATGAAGAATGTAGCAGTTTGCTGGCAAATAACAGAGTAGTGCAACTGAAGTGCTCATCTGCTGTTACTAGTGGTCTGTGATGGATGAGGAGCTTATACCAGAATATCCTTTAGTTCTTTCATTCACAAAGCCTTGCCTCAAAAAACAAAACAGAAATGTCAGCTGAAGTAAAATAATCTGCTGAGGAATGTCGTTGGTTAATTCTGGAGCAAGCTCCTTGTGTCACTGCGAGTTGGTGGTACTGTCCACAGACCACACTTTGAGTCCTGCTGTCATAAAGCCAAAGTATTGTCTGCAAGACCAAGGCATTGTCTAGAGCAGGGGCTGCCAAACTTCAGCCCACAGGCCAAATCCAGCTTGCTTCCCCATTTCTGTAGTTTTACTGGAACACGACCATTCTAATTCCTTTACCTATTTCTGTGGGTGTTTTCAAACTACAATGGTTGGATCAAGTAGATGCAACAGAGGCTGTCTGATCTGCATAGCCAAAATGTTTTACTCTCTTGCCCTTACAGGAAGTCTGCTGTTCCCCGGAGGTAGTCTTGGCCCTTTCCTATTGTCTAACAGGAAGAGCAAAGAATGATGATGGAGTGAACAAGTAGCAGTATTGTCATCACAAATATTTATTCTTTAAATATGTTACCCAACAACTGCTGCTGACAGCACACTGTACTAGGTTTTTAGGAGAAACAGAAAAAAAGGCCCATTAGGTCTTTACTGGACATCCATGGAGTGCATGTCTTTAGATGAGCTCATTGAAGTCCAATAACTTGCCTCACAGAGCTGTGTTTAGAACGTAGTGGAACCTGACAGTAAAGCTTGTGTTCCTTCCACCAGTCTGTATTTTGCCTGGATGAACAAAGATGATATGGGCTATGTCTTCAGAAGCATGAGATCTGGATTAATGCAGAATTCTGCACATGTGGATACACATGTGCTGTAAACACACTGTATGTTCTCAGCCATCATAACAAAAACTGGCCTTCTGGAAAAGACCAATTTTAAAGAGGGTTAACTGGGTATTTTTTTTTTTTTCTTTATGTGGAAAAGAAGAAGTCAGATGAGGACCAGGAATTGGTTAATGAATATGAAGAAATAGAAATTTGCTTCTATCTCTGTTCCTAGAAATAAGCTCAACTTAAGAGTATAAGCAAAACAGGTGTAACAGGCTTCCCGGCCCTCAGAGATAAGCTAAACCCAGAATGACTGTAGGGTGGTGATCCTCCTATGGCAATGTATTTGCTGTATGTTGGGTGGCCCTGAATTAGTAGGAGGTATTAAATGATGTAAATTCTTTCAGTAATCCTGAAGACCTTCCCTACATTCTAACTTGCTATGTCTGGAGGCAAAGGTTTGCTGTAGCACAAGCTGGGTCAGAGAGGTTCTCTGCACCATCCTGCCCTTGCTCAGTGTCCTTACTGGCTAAGTGTGGGAAAGCTAGTCAAAATGTCAGAATAAACCACGGGGAATGGAAAGTCAATGGACAGAAGTTCATGCTTTCTGAGTCCCACTCACCTTCATCTGGTGTGGAGCATAGTGCAGAGCCTGGCGCAGGCAGTCGATCGCCTTCTTTCCTTGGCCTTTCACTCTCCAGTAGAGGGCTGCCATGCTGGAAAGGACCCAGGATGTCTGGTTCTACAAAGGGAAGGTCAGCTAAGGCTGCTTTGTCTCCATCAACATACCAATTTAACACCAGGATTAAGATCAGTAACACAAGTCACATCTACTTAATTGAGTATTTACACGGTGGAAGGAAGCACTCTGCTGAGCACTTTACATTCATCCTCTCATTCATTAATCCTTAGAAAAAGCCTATGAACTTGATACTATTATAGCCTTTTTATAAATGAGAAAACTGCAATTTAGAGAGGTTAAGTACCTTGTTTGAGTGCATTCAACTACTGAATAGCAGAACTATATCTCATGTTCATATTCTATTTTATTTAAATTTATTTAACTTTTGTAAGAGGTAACTCATTCACATGTTTCAAAAACCAGAAAGTATACAAAGTTATACTCTTTCCCATCCTTGTCTCTACTATATATAATACTGTTTAGTTTCTTATTTGCCCTTCTAGAATTTCATTATGTGACATACAACCAAATATACATATAGAACTATACTCCTACTCTTTTATAATGTGAAGTAGACTATTATTTACGTAAGGGGTGACACTCAGCATACTTGGCTTCTTTCTCTATAGCACATACCCTGAAGATCTTTCTAAACCAGTGTAGAGGCTTCCTCATTGTTTCCTGCATGGAAGTACCATTATTTAACTAGATCTTTATTAATGAATACCCTCCTCCCAATTTTTGACAACTACGATGCTGCAAAAGTAACTAAAACCAGTAATTTTGCATTTGTGCAAGCACATCTGTAAGATTCCAGATGTGGCTACACTATGTCAAGAGGATACATTTGTCATTTTGATAGATACTGCCACACTGCCCCCCACAGGATTATAACAATTTAATCTCCTGCCAGAAATATACTAGTGACTCCATTTTCTTACAGCCTAATCAGATTCTGTTATTATACTTTTAGGCCTTCAGCAACCAGATAGGTGAAATGTCTGTTAATACCTTTTACGCATTTTTCCATTTTATAACTGATCCTGCTCATCAATGGTTATGTTTTGTATATTAATTTTTTTTTTTGAGACAGAGCCTCAAGCTCTCACCCTGGCATCACAGCTTACAGCAACCTCCAATTTCTGGGCTGGAGTGAGTCTCCTGCCTCCGCCTCCCAAGTAGCTGGGACTACAGGTGCCCTCCACAGTGCCCGGCCATTTTTTGGTTGCAGCCGTCACTGTTGTATGGTGGGCCCCGGCTGGATTCGAACCCGCCAGCTCAGGTGTGCGTAGCTGGCGCCTTAGCCTGTTGAGCCACAGGTGCGAAGCCTGTATATTAATTTTTTGTAGGTAAATGTGTTACACATGGTTTTCTCTCTGCCTTACCTCTTTTTAATTTAGAAAAGTTCAAATTCTAATGTAAATGAATTTATTAACATTTTCTTCTATAGTTAAGTGTTTTTGTGCTTTTTATTTTTTTGAGATAGAGTCTCACTTTGTTGCCCTTAGCAGAGTGCTATGGCATCGCAGCTCACAGAAACCTCGAACTCTTGGGCTCAGGTGATTCTCTTGCCTCAGTCTCCTGAGTAGGAGGAACTATAGGCCCTTGTCAAATGCCTGGCAATTTTTTTTTTTTTTTGAGACAGAGCCTCAAGCTGTCACCCTGGATAGAGGGCCGTGGTATCAAGCTCACAGCACCCTCCAATTCCTGGGCTTAAGCGAGTCTCCTGCCTCTGCCTCTCAAGCAGCTGGGACCAAAGGCGCCCGCCACAACGCCTGGCCATTTTTGGTTGCAGCAGTCATTGTTGTTTGGTGGGCCTGGG
>CAUYON010065660.1:0-15387 GCA_963573935.1 Arctocebus calabarensis
TGGAGAAATACCAGCAATTAAGTCACCCTGCCCCCCACAGACAACAATTGGAAAAGAAAAATCAAACCTTTCCATAACCACACACCCAGGGTATCACTTTGGATAGTCCAAAGGTGGTTGACCCTGTTCAAGAGGTCCAAATCAATTGTCCCAGTCAGCACCCATCTCTGGTGGGAGACTTCAAAATGTCACCAGCAACTAGATAGCAGAGGTCTTCTGGGAACTCAAGTATGACTCGCTCTGGTGCTCTGTGAGATCAGAACGACCCAAACAGCAAAAAAATTAGTTTGGGAAGGTGGATGTCTCCTTCCCCACCCAGCACCTCTGTCACACCCAGTCTTTGGTAACCCCACAGGGCTGTGACCCAGTTCCCTCCAATGAGCAGATGCTCCAGGGGTTTGCACCTGCCTGAGTCACAGTGAGATCTATGTCTTCTCAGCCAGACCACCACTCTCTGCCACCATCTGGCAGGGGGAGGCCTGACAATCTCAGATGCTTAATGGTGATGGATGGTTCACTCAGTTCCAGCCCTGCCCCTGATTGTTGTGGCTGACAGAACAGAACCACATCGCAGAATATGTTTCCATCCTTGCTATATTCCCCTGTGGATCAGATGCTGTTTGAGCAACTCTTCCCTTTCTGTGCCACTGCCCAGTCTTGGCTGCAGTTCCTGTACAGCGGACATGGTCAGAACAGACTCTTAACTGTCAGTTCCAGCCACTGCCTGCCTGCCTTGTCTCATCTTTGATCCCCTGAGGGCCAGGTGCATCTGAGGTTCAGTGAAGGAGTCCTCTGGGTCAGCCCCACCCTGGGAGTCTGCCATCTCTACATGGGTATTCTAGTCCCCATGTTCCACCCAGGCTGGTACCGCCTCAGGCATACCCTTTACTCATGGGGCCTGCATTTCCATCCTAGATCTGTTCCGCTGCTACCGGAGAAGATGCCCGGCTTCCTCTGATTGCCCAGAGAGACTGGGAATGTCCTTTCAAAATATCCCCAGGGGTGTGACCCCTATTGTTCCGACTGCTGGGGCTGCTGCTCTATGCCTTAGGGCACTGCCACTCCTGTATGGTTCCCTCTCGGTTGACTGTCCTCTCCTTTCTCCTGTGTTGGAGATTCAGCACAGGTCAGCAACAGCCCATGCCCCATCCACATCTCTTGAGAAAATGTCCAAGAATCTGCACTCCACTTGGGACAGGCTTCCAGACCTCGGGGTGAGAGTGGAGGGGAGTGCTGGGAGTTCAAAATTGCAGGTAGAGAATATATATACAGTTTTATACAGTTTTATGCCTGGCAGGAGAATGTCATGGCACCATAGTATGGGAAGGAGAGTGGTTTTTAGAGTGTCTCTACCATGGGATAAAATGGCAGGATATTTGAACTCTGCTAACTTATTTGTATGGAGTGTACTACGAGCCGTTCTTGTGGGAGAGGGGATTCCCGTCCGCTTGGAGATGGATTTTGTACCTTTTGTTTGTATCCTTGGGGTCACAGCTCACTTCAGCAGGATTGATGTGTGTTCTTCAACCTTCTCTCTTGGCTCAGATCTGAACCATCATCTTTCTTGCTAAATTTCTGTCTTTTAACTCTCCTTCTGGATGGGAGCTTCTGTGGAAAGCTGGCTCCAGTCAGCCGTCTTGCCTCTGCCCCTTGCTAAATCATTTCTTGCCACTTAGCCACAACATATCTCAAAAACCTTAAACTAACTACAGATAAGTAATATCTCTCTCTCTCTCTCTCTCTCTCTCTCTATATATATATATATATATATATCTGTGCACACACATATATATACACGTTTATACATATATACACATACATATATATTTTTACATTGATATATGTGTGTATATATATATAATATATAGTATGTTAGACTATTCATTCCTTTTTTATAAAAGTCTGTCCTTTGATAGAAAGGGAAGACTTTTAAACAAAAACATGCGTTTATGTAAGATAACATGTGATTCCCTATATTAAAAAAGTGATTATATATAAGATAAAATATGAGGTAAGAAGAAAAAAGAAAAGGGGGAAGAGAACATATCATGTATATAAACCCTTCACTAATCTCCATTCTTGCTCCTAACTCAGAGAATGTAATTTTTTTATCCATTCAATGCCCCATCATGTAAACACACTTGTAAAAATACGTGTGATGTGAAAATCTCCATTCTTGATGGAAATGAATGTTCCTTAAGCTTGTTATTTCATCTGAGACTTCAATCCCATATATGTCCACAATGTTCCCACCATCAACATTCTCAAGTTATCTGCCCTACTTGAGCTACTCAGCGCCCTGTGTTCCCTTTCCAGAAATTATCAACATCCTTGAGCATTCAGTGGAGGAACATCAGTATTTTAGACAATGCCTCAAGGGAATAAGTGGACATCAAAGGAGCTGAAACTTTATCAACCTCTAAGCAAACCCAAGCATCATCTCAGAGTTCAGATGCAAGTCATATTTCATTTTAGTTAAGCACTTGTTCATAGTAGCTGGCTAATTTTTATTAAAGTAATTTACATCCATTTCCTCTTATTAGATCATTTTCCCCTCCTTTAAGGCAGTTACAGTCCTTTGTTTTCTCTAGGAACCTATTTCCTTCAGCTTTCATAATTTTTGGTACTCTAATATCCTGAAATAGTGAAGTTTCCAAAAGTGACTAACTTAATTTAGAAGTTACTAATCTAAGCTGTTACTCATAGATCAGAAGAATCATTTTCAGAAATGTTTTAAAAAGCTAGCTCCTGTCTTCAAATAAATTTTAATGCAAAAGACTGATAGATGGTCCTTGAGGCTGCCCAGAAAGACCTTTCCAGAAATCTAAAAAACACTTATACAAAAAAAATGAACTCATTAAATATCATATATATGATACACACACACACACACACACACACACATACACACACAAACACATACAGGGTGGCCATAAAGTTTGTGAGTAACTTACACACAGAGACACACGCATATACACACACACACATATGGGGTGGCCATAAAGTTAGTATGTAACTTATTTTTAAACTGCACACAAAATTTATGGCCACTCTGTATGTATAAACACACACATATACCTAGTATATATAGATAGATAGATAACTTCTATCCTGATTTGTGAACTATGCCTCACCTAGACAGATCTAAATATTCTAAATTAAATGAACAATTAGTAAGTCAATATAGAATCCATTAAAAAAAATACTGCACCAAAGAAGGGAGCCAACCATTAAGCACAAATATTCAGGAAAAATAGCCTCTAAAAAATAATAATGTGACTTCCAGAAGAATCCAAGAAAACTGTGATAACTAGTTCATTGGCTTTCCCCAAAATATAAGAATATGATCATTATAAAACAGAAACTATAAGCTTTAATAAGATATATGGTTAAATGAAAAAAGAGATGTAGAAGTAACTATTTGAAATAAGAAAAAAGTACAAGAAAACATAACAAAATTAAAACCTTCACTGAAGGAGGTAAAGAGCAAAAGTGACATTGAGTAAAATGCAAATTTCAATGATAGAGAAGATAAACTCAAGATGTTCTCACTACACAGAGAGGAAATAAGAACAAAGTTAAATTATGACAGGGAAAGAGTGTATTTTTTAAGGACAGAGCATAAACAACTACTCTAAGAATTATAGTATTTTGAAAAAAGACATCAGGAATATTAGGACTTAAAAATGACATCAGAAAAAGAAAGAAATGTTTTCAGGAATTAAAAAAGAGTCTATTCAGAAACAGGGATTATCATGTTCTAGGAAAAAATATATATTGACGTAAAAACCATTCCAACACAAAGAACAAAATATTTTAATTATGTAGATAAAGAAAAATACTATAAGATATAAGAATATATATGCAAATATATCTCTAGAAATGAAAACATCCAAGCTTCATCACATGTATATATTCAAGAAGAAAATGGAGTTACATCTGCAATATTTTGAGGGCAAAAAACATAGTGAAGTAAAATTCTAAACTTAGTTAACTTTTTGTTCACCAGCAAAAGCAACAGAAAGTACTTCCCATGCAAGGATACAAGAATGTCACAAATGCACCCTTGATAGATATATCCTGAATTATATTCTACAGCTAAAGTAGTTGAAAGAGGATTCAAGAAGTCAAAAGTCAAAATATAAAGGCACCAGTGTCAATACAGACAACATAACATGAAAAATAACTGTTAGAGAAAATCTGCTGCAAAGAAGATGTTAAAATTTGATTTAAAGCAAAGTTTATTAGACTCCCATTAGTGATATCTTGATGAACTAAAAACTTATTATTACCCTCCTAGTGAAAATGACTACAAATGCTAGATAAAGTTGTATATAGATATTTTTTATTGTTGGGGATTCATTGAGGGTACAAGAAACCAGGTTACACTGATTGCATTTGTTAGGTAAAGTCCCTCTAACAATTGTGTTTTGCCCCAAAAATGGTGTGTCACACACCAAGACCCTCCTCCCTCCTTCCCTCTCTCTGCTCTTCCTTTCCCCCACCTCTCCCTCCTTATTTCTCTCTCTGTTCTCTCCTTCCCCCACTCCAACCATGTCATTAATTGTCATCAATTGTCCTCATATCAAAATTGAGTACATAGGATTTCTGCTTCTACATTCTTGTGATGCTTTACTAAGAATAATGTGTTCCACTTCCATCCAGGTTAACATAAATGCTGTAAAGTCTCCATTTTTTTTTAATAGCTAAATAGTAGTCCATGATGTACATATACAAAAGCTTGTTAATCCATTACTGAGTTGTGGGCATTTAAGCTATTTCCAATTTTGGCAATTGTAAATTGAGCTGCAATAAACAGTCTAGTGCAATCCTTATGATAAAAGGATTTTTTTCCTTCTGGGTAGATGTCCAGTAATGGGATTGCAGGATCAAATAGGAGGTCTAGCTTGAGTTCTTTGAGGGTTCTCCATACTTCCTTCCAAAAAGGTTGTGTTAGTTTGCGGTCCTACCAGCAGTGTAAAAGTGTTCCTTTCTCTCCACATTCACACCAGCATCTGCAGTTTTGAGATTTTGTGATGGGGGTCATTCTCACTGGAGTTAGATAATATCTCAGGGTGGTTTTGATTTGCATTTCTCTAATAATTAGGGATGATGAGCATTTTTTCGTATGTTTGCTAGCCATTTGTCTGTCTTCGTTAGAGAAGGTTCTATTCATGTCTCTTGCCCATTGATATAATGGAATTGCTGGCTTTTTTCATGTGGATTAATTTGAGTTCTCTATAAATCCTACTTATCAAGGTTTTGTCTGATTCAAAACATGCAAATATCCTTTCCCATTGTGTAGGTCATCCATGTGCTTTGGTTGTTGTCTCCTTAGCTGTACAGAAGCTTTTCAGTTTAATTAAGTCCCATTTGTTTACTTTTGTTGTTGCAATTGCCAAGGCAGTCTTCTTCATAAGGTCTTTCCCCAGGCCAATATCTTCAACTGTTTTTCTTATGCTTTCTTTGAGGCATTTTATTGTTTCATGCCTTAAATTTAAGTCCTTTATCCATCTTGAATCAATTTTTGTGAGTGGAAAAGTTGTGGATCCAGTTTCAGTTCTTTACATGTGTATATCCAGTACCATTTATTGAATAGGGAGTCTTTCCCCCAGTGTATGTTCTTGTTTGGTTTATTGAACATTAGGTGGTTATAAGATATTAGTTTCACTTCCTGGTTTTCCATTTGATTCCAAATGTCTATGTCTCTATTTTCATGCCAGTACCATGCTGTCTTGGCCACTATGACTTTGTAGTACAGCCTAAAATCTGGTATGCTGATGCCCCCAGCTTTGTTTTTATTACCAAGAACTACCTTAGCTATATGGGGGTTTTTACTGGTTCCATAAAAAATGTAGAATCATTTTTTCCAAATCTTGAAAGTACAATGTTGTTATTTTATTTTATTTTATTATTATTTTTTGGCAAGTATAGACATTTTAACAATGTTGATTCTTCCCAGCCATGAGCATAATATGCTCTTCCATTTGTTAATATCCTCTGCTATTTTCTTTCTTAGGGTTTCATAATTTTCTTTATAGAGGTCCTTCACCTCTTTTATTAGGTATATTCCTAGGTATTTCATTTTCTTCAAAGCTATGGTGAAGGGAGTTGTATCCTTAATTAGCCTGTCATCTTGGCTGTTATTGACATATACAAAGGCTACTGATTTGTGGACATTGATTTTATATCCTGAGACATTACTGTATTTTTTCAATGACTTCCAGGAGTCTGGTAGTTGAGTCTTTGGGGTTCTCTAACCATAAGATCATATCATCAGCAAAGAGGGAGAGTTTGACCTCTGCTGCTCCCATTTGGATGCCCTTTATTTCCTTATCTTGCCTAATTGTACAGGCTAGAACTTCCAGCACTATGTTGAATAGTAATGGTGACAGAGGACAACCTTGTCTGCTTCCAGTTGTAAGAAGAAAAGCTTTCAGTTTTACTCCATTCAGTAAAATATTAGTTGTGGTTTTGTCTTAGATATCTTTGATCAGTTTAAGAAATGTGCCACCTATGTTATACTCTTAAGTGTTTTAATTTAAAAAGGATGCTGGGAAGAATTCTGGGAAGATGGCCAACTGGTAGCAACCCTCAACAGAGGCTCCTGAGCAGAGGAAGAAAAACTAGATGGAATCAGACTCTATGAAGCCAAAGACAGGGAGCTGAGCCAAGAAAGAAGCTCGGCAAGCTGTAACTCCAAGGAAGAGCATTTAAGAAAACAAATTACAGGTACAAAGCCTATTGACTAGAGGACAGGACACCCCTCCCCCAAGCAGGAGGCCTGCTGCAGGCTATCTGTGAACAAGCAAGGAACAAAAGACCTCTCATTTTACCTCACTGGAGAGAGCCGTTAAACTCCAGGTCTTTTTCTCCAGAGAGGTCCCACTTATGAGCCTAGATACCACCCTGCCAGGCATAAAATTGAACGGATATTTTCCCTCACAAGGCCAAACTCCCAGTCTACTCTTTCTCCCTCCCTTAGCGATCTGAAGTTCTGCCCCCTGCAAAGCTTGAGAGATCTGGGCATAGTGTGGACCACCAACCTTCAGGACAGAATCTGTGACTAATGGGGAAGAAAGAGGGTGTAGGAAGAAAGGGACACTCAGCAGGAGGAGGAAAAGTCCTCTGGTTATCACTATGCCTGGCCAGTGGTAGTGTTGACCCTTGGTTCGGGCTGTGTCTGGTGGGACAGGGTGCAGAACCTCCAGCTCTAATCACACCTACAGCGGGAGAGTGGTTGCCCTGTGTGGACTGAGTTCAGCAGACAGTTCAGCAGCAGTTCAGCCTGTGAGTAGAGGCTTGATAGGCCTGGACTGAGACCTGAGAGCAAGGGCATGGTCCTCTGATTCCAACAGAACCATCGGGCAGTGGCTTACTGGGTGTGAACCAAGACTTGAAGGCTAACACATGGTCCACTGCCTCCAGCAGGGCTGGTGAGCAGAGGCTTACCAGGTGAGGACTGAGACCTGTGGCCAGAGTTTGGTGCCCTAACTCTAACAGAGCCTGTGAACAGAGACTTGCCAGGCAGTGGACTAAGCCTGGCAGGCAGGGGCATGGCCCCTTGACTCCAACTGGTCTGGCAAGTAGAGGCTAGCTGTGTAGGGACTGAGACCGGAGGGCAAACCAGTGCCCTGACTCCAACAGAGCCTGTGAACAGAGGCTTGCCAGGTAGTGCACTGAGACTGGCAGGTGGGGGCATGGTCTCCTGACTCCAACTGGTCTGGCAAGCAGAGGCTAGCTGTAGCTGGACTGAGACCTGTGGGTGGAGGTGTTGCCTCTGGCTCCAGCTGGGCCTGTGAGTAGAGAAGTGGACAACCAACACTCAGTGTAACCTGATTCTGGTGGGTGGGAGTGTGGATCCCTGGCTCCAATTGTGCTCTTGGAGACCCTTGAATCCCTCTCTGTTGAGCAATGTTTGCACTGCCTGAGATAATTTGATTGGAACCTGTGTCTGAGGCTGTCCACACAGGAACATTCTGAGGTTCACCTTCGAAGTTCTAGCAGAGAAGAAGTGAAGGGTGGGAGCTGGGCACCACAGCTAATTGTATCTCTTTACAGCCAAGATTTAAATAGGATAGGGTAGAGTTTGGCTAATACCAAAACAGAGATAGCTTGCGCTATCTAACTAAGTATGTAGTCAGAATCTCTGATCAAAACTCTAAAAGGAGCCTTTGTAAGGTTGTAGGAGATAAGCCAGAATTACAAAGCCTAGAGCTTTTGTAAGGGCCTTTCTCTGCTACATGGGAACGCCAATTCAATCTCACCCTACCAGTTCTAATAACTAAACAGTGGAAAATAAACATGGTGCCAAACCCAACAAAAGAAATCTGGCAACATGAATAACCAGAGTAGATCAATTCCCCAAGAAATGACAAAAGAGATACAACTGAAGATGCCATGCATAGACAAATGGCAGCAATGTCAGAAAATGAATTCAGAATATGGGTTGCAAATAAGATAACTAGATTAGAAGAAAAGACAGAAATTGAATTCCAAAGAGTAGTTCTAAAGTTGTTTCAAGAAATTAATGAATTCAAAGCCCAAGTCACCAAAGATATGGAAATAATGAGAAAAGACATAGCAGAGCTCAAGAAAATGAAAAAATTAGTTGAGGAGCTCTTAAATACAGTACAGTCCCTCAGTAATAGAGTTGACCAGGCAGAAGAAATGATCTCTAAACCTGAAGACAAAGCTTTTGAACATTCCCAAATGCTCAAAGAGGCAGACAAATGGAGAGCAAAAACTGATCACTCCCTCAGAGAATTGTGGGATCACTCCAAAAGACCAAACATTTATCTTAAAGGAATTCCTGAAGGAGAAGAGGATGGTCCTAAAGGTACAGATACTGTACTCTAAGAGACTTTGGTGGAGAATTTCCCAAGCATTGCAAGAGACACAGAACTTCAGATGGCAGATAGTTTCAGAACCCCAGCAAGACACAATCCAAAAAGAGCATCTCCTAGACACATTGTGATTAACTTTGCCAAAATTAAGACAAAGGAGAAAATTCTGCAATCAGCCAGACATAAGAAAAGCATCACCTACAAAGGGAGAAATATCAGAATGACTACAGATCTCTCAGCCGAAACATTTCAAGCCAGAAGAAGATAGTCATCAACCTTCAGTCTCCTAAAACAAAACAACTTCCAACCCAGGATCTTCTACCCAACTAAACTGAGTTTCATTTGTGATGGAGAAATCAAATACTTTGATGACATTGATATGTTGAAGAAATTTGCCATAACTAAACCAGCTCTCCAGAATATTCTCAGACCCATTCTCCACAAGCACCAGTGCAATGCTCTACCTCTAAAGTAAACTCACCCAGAAATTAGTGAACAAAACCAAACTTCCACAGTGGTGAAAGGATTAAAAATGTCCACTGGACATCCAAAAATCATCACCCAAAACATAACCAGGCTTATCAATTCTCTCAGTTAATGTGAATGATTTAAATTGTCCTCTAAAGAGGCACGGGCTGGCTGACTGGAAACATAAACTCAGACTGGATATCTACCATATACAAGAATCTCACCTCACCTTAAAGGATAAAAATAGTCTCAGGGTGAAGGGATGGACTTGTATAATACAGGCAAATGGAAACCAGAAAAAAGCAGGGGTTGCGATTTTAGTAGCAGATAGAATTGGCTTTAAGCCAAGAAAGATTAGGAAGGTCATATTACAAATACTACATATTTGTCAAGGGAAACACCCAACATGAAGAGATGTCAATAATTAACATTTATGCACTCTATCAGAATTCTCCTTAATTCATAAAGCAGACCCTAATGGATATAAACAACTTGATATCTTCCTGCCCTCTAATAGTTGGAGATTTTAACACCCCTTCGACAGTTTTGGATAAGTCCTCCAAGAAGAAACTAAACAAACAAATATTAGACTTAAACCTGACCCTAGAACAAATGGACTTTACAGACCTCTACAGAACATTTCACCCTAATAAAACTGAATATACATTCTTCTCATCAGCCCATGAGTCATTCTCCAAAATAGATCATATCCTAGGACACAAGTCTAACCTCAGCAAATTTAAAAGAATAGAAATTATTCCTTATATCTTCTTGGACCACCATGGAATAAAAGTTGAACTCAACAGCAACAGGATCTTCATACTCAAACAAAGTCATGAAAAATAAATAATCTCAGGCTGAATGATAGCTGTCAAAGATGAGATTAAAAAGGAAATCACCAAATTTTTGGAACAAAATGATAATGAAGACACAAATTATCAAAACCTGTGGGATACTGCAAAGGCAGTCCTCAGAGGGAAATTTATAGCTTTGGAAGCCATCATCAAGAAAACAGAAAGAGAGAAAGCCAACAACATAATGGATCATCTCAAGCAACTGAAAAAAGGAAGAACATTCTAACCCCAAACCCAGAAGAAGAAAAGAAATAACCAAAATTAGGGCAGATTTAAATGAAATTGAAAACAAAAGAATCATTTAGAAGATCAACAAAACAAAAAGTTGGTTTTTTTAAAAGATTAATAAAATTGATAAACCTTCAGCAAACCTAACCAGAAATAGAAAAGTAAAATCTCTAATATTGTCTATCAGAAATGATAAAGGAGAAATAACAACAGACACTTTAGAAATTCAAAAAATCCTCAATGATTACTACAAAAATCTCTATTCCCAGAAATATGAAAATCTGAAGGAAATGGACCAATACCTGGAAGCACACCACCTTCCTAGACTCAACCAGAAAGAATTAGAAATCTTGAACAGACTTATATCAACCACTGAAATAGCATCAACAATACAAAATTTCCCTAAAAAGAAAAGTCTAGGACCAGATGGCTTCACATCCAAATTCTATCAAAAAGGAAGTAGTACCTATGTTATACAATGTTTTCCAAAGCATAGAAAAAGAAGGAATACCTCCCAACACATTCTATGAAGCAAATATCACTCTGATCTCAAACCAGGAAAGGATCCAACAAGGAAAGAAAATTGTAGACCAATATCATTAATGAATATCGATGCAAAAATATTCAATAACATCTTAACAAACAGAATTCAACAACATATCAAAAAAATTATACTCCTTGATCAAGCTGGTTTTATTCCAGGGTTGCAGGGTTGGTTCAACATATGCAAATCCATACATATAATACTTCACATCAATAAAATAAAAAACAAAAACCATATGATTCTCTCAATTGACATAGAAAAAGCCTTTGATAATATCCAGCATCCTTTCATGATCAGAGCACTTAAGAAAGTAGGAATAGAAGGGACATATCTTAAACTAATAGAGGCCATTTACAGCAAACTCATAGCCAATATCATACTGAATGGTATAAAATTGCAAACATTTCCACTCAGATCAGGAACAAGGCAAGTATGCCCAGTCTCCACTGGTATTCAACATAGTAACGGAAGTCTTAGCCATCGCAATCAAGCAAAAGAAAGTGATCAAGTGTATCCAAATAGGGTCAGAGGAGATCAAACTCTCTCTCTTCACTGATGATATGATCCTATACCTGGAAAATCCCAGGGAATCAACTTCAAAACTCTTAGAAGTGATCAAGCAGTGTCTCAGGATAAAAAATCAATACTTACAAGTCAGTAGCTTTTATATATGCCCACAATAGTCAAGCTGAAGAAACAGTCAAAGACTCTATTCCTTTTACAATAGTGCCAAAGAATATGAAATATCTGAGAATTTACATAACAAATTATGTGAAAGATCTCTATAAAGAGAACTATGAAACTCTGAGAAAAGAAATAGCTGAAGATGTAAACAAATGGAAAAGTACACTATGCTCATGGCTGGGAAGAATCAACATTGTTAAAATGTCCATACTACCCAAAGCAATCTACAGATTTAAAGCAGTCCCTATTAAAGCACCATTGTCATACTTCAATGAACTTGAAAAAATAGTACTTCATTTTATATAGAATCAGAAAAAAGCTCAAATAGCAAATACATTACTCGGAAATAAGAACAAAGCAGGAGGTATCACATTACCAGACTTCAGGCTATACTATAAATCTATAGTGATCAAAACAGCATGGTACTGGCACAAAAACAGAAAGGTAGATTTATGGAACAGAATAGAGAACCAAGAGATGAACCCAGCTGCTAATCCTCATTTGATCTTTGACAAGCCTATCAAAAATAATCAGTGGGGAAAGACTCCCTATTTAACAAATGGTGCTGGGTGAACTGGCTGGCGACCTGTTGAAGACTGAAACTGGACCCCAACATTTCACCATTAACAAAAACTGATTCTCACTGAATTTAAACATAAGACATGAAACTATAAAAATACTAGAAGAGAGTGAAGGGAAACACTTGAAGAAATTGGCCTGGGTGAATATTTTATGAGGAGGACCCTCCCCCACTGGCTATTGAAGCAACACCAAAAATCTATTACTGGGATCTGATCAAACTGAAAAGCTTTTGCACAGCCAAGAGCACAGTATGTAAAGCAAATGACAACCTTCAAATGGGAGATTTTTGCAGGTTATGCTTCTGACAAAGGTCTGATAACTAGAATCTACAAAGAACTCAAACTAATCAATAAGAAAGGAATAAATAACCCCATTTCTGTGTGGGCAAGAGACTTGAACAGAAACTTCTCTGATAAGACAGGCATATGGCCTACAAACACATCAAAAAAATGCTCATCATCTTTAATCATCAGAGAAATTGCATCAAAACCACTTTGAGATATCATCTAACTCCAGTAAGATTAGCCCACATCACAAAATCCCAAAACTACAGATGTTGGTGTGGATGTATAGAGAAGGGAATGCTTCTATACTGCTGGTGCGAATGTAAGCTAATACGACCTTTAAGAAGTTTGGAGAATACTCAAGGAACTAAAAGTAGACCTACTGTTTGATTCTGCAATTCCTCTACTATATACCCACATGATCAAAACTTATTTTACAAAAAAGGCATTTGCACCAGAATGTTTATTGTAGTACAATTCATAATAGCCAAGACATGGAAGCAGCCCAAGTGCCCATCAACCCTTGAATGGATTAACAAATTGTGGTATATGTACACCGTGGAATACTATGCAGCCATAAAAAAGGATGGAGACTTCACATCTTTTATGTTTACCTGGATAGGGCTAGAATATTTTCTTCCTAGTAAAATATCTCAAGAATGGGAAAAAAGTATTCAATGTACTCAATACTACTATGAAATCAATATATAATCAGCTACATACTCATACAAATGGCAAAACATAACATAACTGTGATTCCAAATATTGATTCTTTTCCTTCACATAGTCCAGAAAGTAGAAAGGAAGAGGAGAGAGGGGGAGGGGAAGGAGGATATGCGAGGATGGAGGGTATTTGGGGGGACCCCACCGAATGTACATGATGCAATGGTTCATTTTAAAACTACTAAGAAATGAGTATAATTGCGATGGATCTGTTACTTAGTTCAATGTAAACATTTCACATTGTATATCGAATAGCCTGAACCCCCATAAATGCATCAATGTGTAAAGTTATGATTTAATTTAAACAATTAAAAGAAAAAGAAAAGGATGCTGGATTTTATCAAATGCTTTTTCTGCATCTATTGAGAGGATCTTATGGTCTTTGCTTTTGCTTCTGTTAACATGGTGAATAATGTTTATGGACTTGAGCATGTGAAACCAGCCTTGTATCCCTGGGATGAAACCTGCTTGACCATGATATATGACTGCTTTGATGATAAGCTGTAATCTATTGGCTAAAATTTTGTTGAGAATCTTTGCATCTACATTCATTAGTGAAATTGGTCTGAAATTCTCCTTTTTAGTCGTGTCTTTTTATGGTTTTGGTAGCAGGGTGATGTTTGCTTTGTAGAACATGTTGGGGAAGATTCCTTCCTCCTCAGTCTTTTGGAATAATTTCTGCAGTACAGGAATAAGCTCTTCTTCGAAGATTTGATAGAATTCCAGTTTGAAGCCATCCAGACCAGGGCATTTTTTTGTTGTTGTTGTTGGAAGATTTTTTATTGTTTCTTGAATCTCAGTGCTTGAAATTGGTCTGTTCAGAAGTTCTATTTCTTCCTGGCTAATGCTAGGGAGAGGCTGTGATTCCAAATATTGATCCATTTCCCTCACATTGTCAAATTTCTGGGCATAGAGTTTCTGAAGTATTCAGAGATGATCTCTTGTATCTCTGTGACATCAGTTGTTATTTCCCCTTTATCATTTCTGCTTGAGGTTACTAGAGATTTTACTTTTTTCTTTCTAGTTAGTCTGGCCAAAGGTTTATCTATTTTATTTATTTTTTCAAAAAACCAACTCTGTCTTTCATTAATTTTCTGAATGATTCTTTTGTTTCAATTTCATTGATCTCTGATTTAATTTTGGATATTTCTTTTCTTCTGCTGGGTTTAGGCTTAGATTGTTCTTCATTTTCCAATTCCATAAAATGGCTTATCAGTTTGTCGATGCACTCTCTTAATGTTTTTCAAATGTAGGTATCTGAAGTGATAAATTTTCCTCTCAGAATTGCTTTTGTACTATCCCACAAGTTTTGGTAGCTTGTGTCTTCATTGTTGTTATGCTCAAGAAAATTATTGATTTCCTCATTAAAGAAGAAGTTTATTTCTTCCTGCACCAAACTGTTATTCAACAGAAGGTTGTTTAATTTCCATGCCTTTGTGTGGGATTAAACATTTTTGTTGGCACCTTTAGTGCCTTGTGGCCTGAGAAGATACCAGGTAAAATTTCAATTCTTTTTATTCTGCTAAGGTTTGTTTTGTGTCCTAGGATATGATCAATTTTGGAGAATGTTCCATGGGCTGATGAGAAAAATGTATATTCTTTATCTTTGGGATGGATGTGTTCTATATGCATCTATCAGGCACAGATGTTCTAGTGTCTCATTAAGACCCTTATATCTTTGTTTAATTTCTGTTTAGAGGATCTGTCCAGCTCTGTAAGAGGAGGATTAAAGTCCCCTGTTAAAATGGTGTTATAGGATATCATATTGCTCAGACTTAATAAGGTCTGTTTTAAAAATCTGAGAGCATTAAGTTGGGTGCAGAGATATTTAGAATTGAAATGTCTTCTTGTTGTATTTTTCCCTTCACCAATATAAAGTGACCATCTTTGTCTTTTTTGACTTTAGTTGCTTTAAATCCACATGTATCTGAAAATAGGATTGCAATCCCTCTTTTCTTCTGAATTCCATTTGCCTGAAAAATTGTCTTCCAACCCTAACTTGGAGTTTTAATTTCTCTTTTGAAGCTAGATGTGTTTCTGCAGACAGCAAATGATGGCTTATACTTTTTAACCCAGTCAACCAATCTATGCCTCTTCAGTGGGGAATTCAAGCCATTAACATTTATTGAAATAATTAAGAAGTGTGGTAATGTTCTATTCATCTTATTTTGTGA
>CAUYON010065661.1:0-32448 GCA_963573935.1 Arctocebus calabarensis
AAGCCCAAGAGCTGGAGGTTGCTGTGAGCTGTGACTCCACCGCAGTCTACCAAGGGTAATAGTGTGAGACTCTGTCTCCAAAAAAAAAAAAAAAAAAAAAAAATTCATTTGTACCCCGAATTAATATTTGGAAATTAAAAATCTAAAATAAAATGAAAAAAAAAAAAAAGAACTTCTTGGAGGAAAAGTAAGAAGACAGAGAAAACAAAATAATCAGGAAAACAAAAGAATCCATATATGTAAAGATATCAAAAGAGTAATTTTGTTAACTGCATCTGTACTAAGCTTTGCGTCTTCACACTATGCTATATTGCACAGCAATATTCTGCTAACTCACAATGTTTATAGTTTCAGTTTTGTGAAATCCTATTTGAAAACAGATTTTATTCCTTAATTTGTACTAAGGAAGTAAAATGAGAGAATAGTTCATATTTCCAGTTTACATACTCTGTCAGTAATAAGATGAGGAAGGGAATGAGCAAATGGAGTCAAAGGATTTATTTGAAAAGTATGTTTCATCTCAAAGTTCCGTTGGAATTATACCAAATATTTTGAAAGTAAAAGTATTCGTAATCCTATGTTTTTAATTTTTGCACTTATATGTATATGCCACATTATATAGGTTTATGTATAGGATTCTTTCTGGGTTTTCATACACATATATGAAAATGAATTCTTTAAATTCTATATATAACTCATGATACTTAAGCCTTTAATAGACTTGGTTCAATACTTGCTAATATTCTTTTGAAGTTTTTAAAAATATATATTAAATCTGAAAGTATTTTACACTAATAGAATGGAATTAACATGATAGCCCTTTAATAAGTTTATACTAGAGTTTGAATTCTATAGTAATCTCTTTCTTTTAAATCAAAGAGGAGAAATTAGGTCTTTTTGTGTCCTTTTCATGCTAGAATTTTCTCCACATGACCCTAGATTAGTTCCCTTGAAATTTGTAGCTCCTATGTTTTTCCATTATTCAGTTTATGAAGCTTTAAAGCAGCTTAGAATTCTCTTAAATCATTCTGTCACTTGAGATCCACCCCTAATTCCTCACATTTTAGCCATTAATGTGCAGCCTCTCGAGTGTAATAAGTCCTTGGGAAATTCAGACTCAAATGTCCCCTTTTATATGTTCCTCTCACTTATTATAAAAGTTTTTCTGAAAGTTGCCATTTAAGTAGGTAGCAAAATTAAAGATTGGAGCTTTGAAATGTTGACAATGGCTTATAAAAAATATACTTATATCTAAAATTCTTACCTGTGTCCATGCACAAGAAATTAGTGAAATGAGTATCTCTTTCTAACTGCAGCAAGTTCATCACACTATTACAAAACTTAAAGTAGCACACTCTGTCCCTAGAGCCCATTATCAATCCTAGAGCTTTTTATTCCTGCTAGACTTTTTTTTCCTTCTTTTTGATGACTGAGAAAAAAGAACTACATTAATTATCATTGTCAAACATTTATGTATGATTTTAAATTTCTCTGCCTGTATCATTCTTCTACTTAGTGGGATCCAAACAGATTTTTCCAATAGCAGGAATAAGTTTGGTTAAAATATGACCAAATACATACTTAAAATTCATCACAAGTGTGTAGAAATATAGGCTAGAGAGTTGTTTGGTTCTTATGAAGGGGTCCTAGGGAAGTCCTCTACAAAAGATTTGATTTTGTACGAGTGGTGTCATTCTCATGTCATTCCCCAGAGATTGAATGTTGACTTGATTCTACCTTTTATCTAAGACACTTAGATGCCTCTTTGCTTGTTCTGAGAATAGATCAAGGGAAAGATATATTTTAGACATTTTCTTCCTTGGTGTTCCATAAGTGTTGAGTAATGACTAAATAGACTTTTGAACGCATTACTTTTAGTAATGACTAAATAGACTTTTGAACTTTTGAGGCTGAGTGATTATTAATGGGTCCAGATGTAGGAGTGGCATAACAGATTGCTCACCTGGACTGGAGAAAGATTTGGGTCAGTAAAGACAAAGTACTTTATTATTTTGCTCAAGTTTGGGTCTGGTTTTAGAACTGAACAGTACAATGGGAGGATGGAAAGGGAATGTTCCATGAGATTTGTACTCTGCTCGATCACAAGTGATTATTATTTCAATTATAATTTATAATCTTATTAAATAATAATTTCTAAGTTACAAATAAAATAATGAAATTATAAGACTTGCAAATAGTTGTGTTGGTGGAAGGCTCTTTTAGCCTGTGTTCCTTCTTCTGTTATGTGATGCTTCCATTTCTGAGCATTCGCTAGTAAGGGACAGAAGACCTCTTTATTTTTCTCTTGGAAAAACCTTCAACATCACTGATACCAGTGATATTACTACTTATAATTGTATTCTTCTTACTATTTATAAATCAAAATTTGCACATGCTTTTCATATACCTTACCTCAAATTATGGAACAACTCTATGGGGTTCAGAGACCAAATAATTATTTCCATTTTATAAAAACTTAAATTGCAAAATATTAAAAACTTGGCCATTTTTATGTGCTGATAGTGGAAGATTCTGAACTATAATCATCTAGCTCTAAAACCAGTGTTCCTTCCATAATGTGAAGATAATTATAGTAATTAAGGAGTAAGTATTAATTGTATACTCTCTATTAAGTGTTCTCATCCTGCAAATGAACTCTTTTTCCCGACTTCGTTTTATTTCCTTCCTATCTTTTCTCCTTCTTCAGCTGTATGGTTCAATATCTTGACTACTAGTCATTAATAGGAGTCAACTATTGGAATGTGTATTAAATCACGCTGGTTTGCTTAAATGAATGTTTGTATCTTATACTGTTAAGTGCCATAAAGTGTGTATGTAAATCACAAGCACTGTACTTCTAAGACCCAAGGTAATTGACAAAAATGAGTGACTATATTTCACTAGAGAACTCTGAGGAAAAAATCATCAGAGATAACACAAAGCATAAGCAGGATCTAGTTCATTTCTTTTATTCAGCTATTAACCTTAAGTGTGTAGGTATAGACATGGATTACATCAATAGACAGAAAAAAGTGAAATAAAATAAAAAGGTGTAAATACTCATACTTACATGTTTTATAGAGAGCATATTATGTGTCACATTGTGTTTTAGGTAATCATTTAAACTTTACAATATTTTTAAAACATAAATTTGTTTAAAACATAGACACTTTAGTGTTTTACAGTTGGTGAAACTGAATCCCATTGAAGTTATGTGACTTTCCCAAGACCCTACCAAACCTAGACTTTGCGATTTCTAAGACCATTTGCTACATTGTATTTTTATTGTATAATAGAAAGACATCATGTGTTACAGGTTGACTGTTTCTCTTATACAACAACTTGAGACAGTTTCTGAATCAGAATATTTTCTTCTTTCACCCCTTCTTGATTACAGGCTCTTACCTGTTCCTTACTTGGTGTGAGAGTTATTACCCTTGAGTGAGGGAAAGTTTACTTTCCTTTGTACTTCTTGCCGTAAACTGTTCTGTGATATTTCATAAGACCGCATACTTATAAAACTAAATTATGCCAAATGGAGAAAACAAATTTATTTTGTCTCATGCAGAAGAATATACAGTAAATTCTGATGAAATTACCGCACCTGTCAACTGGCTGCTGAGTAAATACGTGAGATATTCATGCCATTTTCTCTCCTAAAGTAGCATTTCCTATTGATTTATGGTTAAGTGTATGACTAAAAAAAAAAAACCTTCAAATGAAAACACCTGAGCTGATAATTTAAGAAAATATTCAAAGCAAAAATAAAATCACTGAAGCTTCACAATTAATGTAGTCATAGCTGGATAATTTTCGAGTAGAGAACATGCACACATTTTACTGTTTTACGTAAGGTGGTGCAGGATATATGATCCTGAGTGAGCTCTGCACCAACAAATAGAGGCTTCTGGGAGAACAGATACATTTTACACCCTAGTAGCTTTTTGCAAATTGGAATTGGTGAGTTTTTGTCAGAGAATTCCAGTCCTAACAGTTTATCCTTGTCAAAATATCTTCTCAATGACTTTATATCTTGATTTTAAGTTTAGCTTCCTACAGAAAAATTAAAGGTATATTTGCATCAAATTATTTATGTCTTTAATTTTATTCCTTTAACATTTAGAATGATTCTGAAGCTAGTATCAAGAAACTTTTTCGCTTTTTCTTTTTTCTTGGATGAAAAAGATGAATATGCTTTTACCCACTGGTGATGAGTAATAAAGGGCCCTCTCTTTGTTATTCTTGGTTTGAATAATTCATTTGCTTCTATGCTTTAGGAAATATATGGTATCAAGCTTTCTACACTTAATAGCAATTCACATAGCTAATCAGTGATGTTACCATAGAAGCAAAAATTAAATTTGAAGCAGTAAACAAATTCTTATACAAGTATTTTTCATATGTTAAAGTATCTTGCAAGTATTCTGAACTTGAAATTTAACCTATGTCTTAAAGAAATAATGAGAAAATAATAAACATTTATAATTAAGGCAGAAACTATATTAAAAATGAAACACCTGTGAGCTTTGATATGTATCTTCGAAATGTATTGCTCATCAGGAGATGATTTCCTCGGGATATCTTTTGACCAATGGAAGGAGCAAAGGAAGAATGGAGCAGTGGAGAAAAGATTATATGCTACATATAATCTTTTACGATAAGTGAGACTTAAAAAAATATTCACTGTACTCACAATCATTCTACTAAATGCCACACGATCTGGTTCTTGTTTAAACCACTTTATGAAGTTATAGTCATGCAAGAAACAGAAATGGAATCTCAAATTATTTTATGACCAAAAAAACCCTCCTTCTGTCTGTTTCTGCACAGTCTCCAAATTTCAAGTACTATATCCAATTCTCCCATGATCCTTTCTGCTCCTCTCTGTCTAAGACCCTGTTAAAGACCATCTCTGACAATTAAGTTCAGGAACTCCTCCTAGAAAAAGTGCTGCATACCTCCTTATTGAACATCACTACAGCGACTTTTGAAGTACTCTGCCTGGGAAGCCTTGCACAGATGCCTAGTCCACCTTTCAAAGTAATTTTAGAACTCTTTTCCTGCAATATCTGTGAAAGCTATCATCATGTTACTCTTGATGTCCTGAATGCCATCACAATATCTTCCTTTCAATATTTCCTTTATCTTCGGGTAAAGAAAATAGTCATGGGCGTCCAGATCAAGGGAGTGGAGAGGACGTTCCAATACAGTTATTTGTTTACTGGTTAAAAATTCCTTCACAGACATTGCTATGTGAGCTAGTGCATTGCCGTGATTCTAGTGATGTGAGTTTTAATCAAGATATTCAGTTATTTTTGTAACTGTTTCTCTATGGATGTTTATTTGTTCTGCGGTGCTTTTCATAGGCAATAATTCTGACACACAATCTGATGAACTTTTGCTTTGTTTTCCTTATTTCTGCTCATTACCTGCCACCTTGACCTCTCCTCATCAGCGATGCTTTCTCCCCTTGAGAAAAACATTCAATCCGTTTGTACATGGCCATTTTCTTCATTGCAAACTTACGCTAATATGTCCCTGGTTTCACTTCCACTCTTGCCATAGTCAAGAAGAAATCTAAGAATGTTTGTTCCTTGCTCTAATTCAGACTCTAACACTCTTGACAGCAAACAAAAACGCACAACGATAATGAACGCCATCCAACAACATACCATCACATGTCAAAATTAGCATGACTGTGAGGCTGACATAGCCAGGACTGAAGCTTCACTGAGTGGTTTTTACCATGCTGCTAACGTAAGTGGCAAGTTAACGAACTTAATTGTCAGCACCTCATATGCATGTTCCAGGATTATTCAGAAATTGTTGTTTTAAAAAAGAATTCTCTGCTGGATAAGTTCTTTAATTCTGTACTGTAGGAGATATTTTTTCATCCTTTATTTGGAGACTTACATCAATCAGTAAGTCTTAAAAATTCATAGTTTTTTAAATATATAACTGTATATGGGATATATAATATATATACAATTATACAGTATCTATGTATCCTCAATTATACTAAGTAGGTGCTGAAGGTGAGGGAGACCTGGGTAAAGGAGGACTTCAATCACATTTGTAATAAGTTCAAATCAGAAAAGTAAATTAGGGATTTTCCTTGAGCCTAGTTTTCCTGTTCTTCTAATAGCCTTTTAGTCAGGTAATACCCTCAGTCAAATAACTTTCTACTTAAAATAGAGTTCAGAATTGGAAGATGATGGAGTAATTATGTCTGCTACTGGATTCAAGAGTGAAGGTCAGGGTCAGCCAGAGGGCCCCCTGCTCGCTTCCGGGCACGTGTTCTCATCCTTACTGGCTGTTGCTCTCAGGTCCTCCATCTCGTTTACTTAGAACCAGGTTACTTATGTCTTTTAACATAGATATTTTGTTAATCTAAGTAAATCCATTTAAATATGACATTATAATAATTTATGCTTTATATTTTCTTATGCCTGGAATATACTTTAATTATTATAAGGGCATTGATGAGACCTTTCAGATTATCTTCTTAAGTTAGTATTGACTTTCTGAATTAAAAACATGCTATTTCTTATGCAATTTAAATGTTTTATACTAAAACAGGAATTTAATCCTAGAAAAAGGAAAATGAGGGCCCGTTATTCAAACTTTTGTAGGTTCAGTAATTCCAGTATTATGCTATGTTGTTTGTTCACCATTCTACTTTTGTATCTTTTTATAAAGAAATCCACATCATGACTGGCATTGTAGAGAAAAGAAATTAAAAAAATAATGATCGAGGCAACTTTGGATACTTGAGCAATTGAATGATGACTACAGGCAAACTATGACCCGTTTAAAATTCCTTGATAAAATTAAACTCGGATTTTAAAATTTTATAAAATTGAAATTTATTTTGTTCCACTTACCTGAAATTTAAAAACTTCACACAGATTTTAACTTGAGTGTATGACTGAATATTTTCTGACATTTCTCTTTGAAATGCCATCTTAGATGAAGACATTTATACCAGCTTTCCTCCAAAGTTCCTTGCTCTCCATAATTGTGATATTTATGTAAGAGTGAGGTAAGAACTATGCTATTTATGTAAGAACCATGATTGAATAGGATCTAATTTCATAGCTAATATGTTTTGATTAGGAATATCCTTTCTGAATCAGTTAAAGAACCTCAGTTCCTCAAATGCTCTGAAGACATGTTATATTTTCTTATGCTTTTTGATCTGCTGGGAATTTTAGCAGCAGAGACCATTCGTTGTCTCTGATAGCATTATAATGTGTTTAATCAGCACATTAAGTGCCAAGTCCATACAGCAAAGTGTGTGTACACTTCATACATATGTGAAGTGCCAAGTCCATACTCCATATAGTAAAATGAAGGGGTAGTTTTTGCCTACAATAGAAAATAATTGAACAAAATTGTAAGTGAATCTACGTTTCTACTTTTATCAGAAAAGATGAAATTCAGAACTATATTTCAGGAAAAAACACAGGGGAAAATAAAATATTTTATTAAAAAGTTTATCTCTCTCCTGAGTGACGTATCACAAGGACGTAAAAACAGACATCACATGTGCTCTGTACTTAACTGGAGCTAGTATCTGAACTCACAAGCATAATGGTGCAATGAAATCCAAGTGGGGGAGTCCAAGATGGGAAAGCGCTACCTAACGGGTGCATTGCATGGGATAATGGGATATTGCACAACCCCTAGGTGAAGGACACGACTACAGCTTGGACTTTAACAAAAACAAAATACGTAACTAAATTGTATGTACCCCCCTAATAATCAGAAAATTTTAAAAGTATATCTCACTTAACAAATCACTGCATATTCGATTTTTCTAGGAGATGTAAAAGGTATTTCCTCTAACTGAACTGGCTATTGGAGCAAAGAATGAACTGAAAGGGAGAGTTTTATTCACCTTGCTATAACATGTTCGTACCCTGGGAGACTTTTCTATTTAGAGGAGAAAGCATTAAAATACATCTGAATGGAGAGCAGGAGAGCAGAGGTGCCTGAAAGTCTATTTCTCATGATTTTGAATTTCAGAAGCCTGCTCGCTCTTCTACTCTCTCTCCCTTTTCCTCTTCCTTCTCTCTCTTCAACTTTTAATCATTTCATCTCTTACAAATTCTCTAGTTCTGATAGGTTATTAAAATCTAACTTGTTTTACAAGAGGACCCTTTTGTATCTTTGCAAAATTAGAGACTCTATGTCAGGAAATTATATATATATATATATATTTTTTTTTTTTTTTTTTAGACAGAGCCTCAAGTTGTCACCCTGGATAGAGTCGTGGCATCGCAGCTCACAGCAACCTCTAATTCCTGGGCTCAAGCGAGTCTCCTGCCTCTGCCTCCCAAGTAGTTGGGACTACAGGCGCTCACCACAACACCTGACCAGTTTTTTTTTTTTTTTTTTTTTTTTTTTTTGGTTGCAGCCGTCATTGTTTTTTGGCGGGCCCGGGCTGGATTCGAACCCGCCAGCTCAGGTGTACGTGGCTGGCTCCTTAGCCCGTTCAACCACAGGCGCCAAGCCAGGAAATTATATTTTTTTTTTATATAGAATTGTCACATGGTAAAAGTATGAGTTTGTAGCAGAATTGATAGACTGTTTTCTCTTATTGTATTTGTGCACTGTACAAATACAATAAAAGATAGTACTCCAAATATGTCTCACTTATATCTTTCCATCTTTAAAAAATAAATGTATTAAAAGAATGCTGGTGATTTGTACTTTTAAAAAAACTTGGATATCTTTAAAAATGTAACATAATAAGACATGAAGTATCCTTGTTTAAATTTTAATTAAATCTCTTGAGATGCCCTTATTGAGTGCCTACTATGTGGCACACAGCTAGGAAATGTCTGTGATTAAAATAGGGAACTGTTAATACTTAAAGTATGCCTGTCTTTACAACACATTTTTCTGGGGCAGAAAATTTGATAAATTTCTGTTACCTAATACTAAATATTATAGTTCTTGAACAGCAGGGGAAAAGCAGTTGTGTTTTTATAGGACAATTCTGTATTGTCCTTAGATGTGGGGCCAGCCAGTAATTCTGGCTATTTTTATATAAGTCCAATTCTCTGCCCCCTCCAGGATTCTGAAAACTATTTGCTATATTTTCATAGACACGTTTCTTCTTAATGAGCTAGTTTGGATTCTGTTGTTTGCAAATATGAGCACTAGTCGATAATTTGAAAGAATGCAAAAATGGGATTATAGCAAATCTCTCCAGATCACCTGGTCTAAACTGTAAATTATTATACTCTTCATTGGAAGATATGGAAGATGATAAAAATGGAAATGAATGAGAATGATTGATTTATGCATAATTTCTGTGTCCACCAGGAACAGGTTTTGCTGCTGAAAGGCGTGATGAGTGCAGTTACTTTAATGTTCATTCAACATATTTTAGACACAGAATATAAATAGTAATGTCTTATATTGTGCTGTAGTTCTAATATTTCTTACGTGCTTTCACAGTTTGTTTCATTTTGTAATTATAAAAAACCCCGGAAAGTAGGCATTTCCTGACTTCCATACTAATAAGAGGAAAATCCAGAACTAGACATGGGTGTCTCATTTTTAATTCATGTTCTGTCTGAATGTTACTCTCTTCACGCTTGCTTAGGCTACGGTTGGCCTTAAGTATGTGCACAGCCATATGGCTTTGGCACCTAGTTTTGTTTCTACTTCTATTTAAGGGTCAAAAATAGTGCATGTCTGGCTGTTTTGAGCCTGACTGATAGCTTGTTTCTATAAACTGATTATTTGATTAGCTAACTATATGTCAAATCATTATCTCTAATACAGGCAGACTGTGATAGCACTATATACTACAAAAGCTATTTAGTTTTCAGTTTGGAAAAAATCTAATAACGTTCAATTATCAGAATTATACTTCTTAAAAGTTAAAAATACATTTTCTAATTATATTTGTTTATATTCTTTCATTTTATGGCCTAAGAAAAATGGTTTTTAAATCTCGTTCATATAGTCTCAAAAAGGAACTGAAATCATTTCACATTAACAGCATATTGTAAAAGATAACTATACCACATAAATCTTCCATTAAAAAGATTTGCACTCGTCATTGCTACAAAATATTGATAATAAAGTACAATATGGTAATAGACTTCTGTGCTTAACAAGGCATTATGGCATTCCATATTTTGACGAGTTTTTCCCTAAATTCTAAGCTTGAACTTTGCAAAATGTTTCTGTAACTTAGGAATATATTGTGAAATCAATTAAAATTTACAAAATAGAACATATGGAAAGATTTCCGATTATAGAAATACTTAGTGGTTTAGTATATTTTCTTAAATCTCAAGGTGCTTTTATGACTACTTAAGTTAATATTTGAAAAGCATATCACTTCTCTATTTCTCAAGATTTTACATTTAAACATTCAGCTTTGGTCTGAGTGACATATTGTTTTTTTCTCAGAAAAAATATATCTGATGGTGCTAACGTCCTAAGTATAAATTTCTAGATCATCCTTCTGAATAATTGGTTTACCAGGTTAGTAAGGAGCACTCAGAGGCTCATTTATACTCTCATGTCACTAAGATGTGGATGATGCATTGTGATGGTAATTTCACAAATGATGCCCTAGAGTTTTCAAAAATAGAATGCCATCCAGACAGTAATTAATTACATCTAAAAAATGTGGAGTTATTTTACTTGATTATAAAATATTTTTTAAATAAAATTAGTGGTTGGAAGCTAAAAGGAAAAATAATACAATTTACAAAACCATGTCTAAAGTCAGCTATCCAGAGGTGGCATCACATTTAAAGAAGTTTTGAAAAAAATCTACGGATGTTGATACTGAATATACATTCACATTATTGTTAATGTGAATTTAATCTTTTTCCAAAGACTTGTTGACATGTTTAATAAGTAACATAAGAACTACATTTACCTGTGATAATATATTAGTGATAAAGGAGGAGTGTTATACTCAGGAATTCTATTTAAAATTATTATCAGTTGAATATTTCAGGGCATGGAGATGAAGGCAGTCCATAGAAAATTTTAATTTTTTAAATGTTTTGATTTATCTCATCTTTCACTGTATACAAGCAATTATATCTCTACCACAGTAATTAAATCTATCTAATTACCATGACAGACGCATTTCAAAGATGTTGCTGCAATGGTATTGGCCATTTTATGATGGAGAGATTTTTATCAATTTGTGTTATTAAAATACAGGACCTCATTTTGGCTTGATTATTTTTTGAGGAGCCTAACACCAAAAAAAAAAAAACAAACAACAACAACAACAAAAAAAAAGAATGCTAACTCTCTTCCGACATGACTAATACATAGGATACTCTGGCACAGAGATGATGTCACTGCTTACTTTCTGAGTTATACAGAAAAATCAAACAACCATAAACAGAATTGAAAGAAATTTTTGTCTTCTACGTAGATTAACTGAGAGAAGAAAACTTAATGATTTCAGGATTGTTGTACATACTGAACACCCATGTTCATTTCTTCTCGTCCGTCCTGTGACTTACTTAAAACCCATCCATTGCCTTCTTGGGTCACTGATTTCTAAAAGAGTAATAATTAAGTGTATATTTTGTTCCTTTAGTTATTTCTTTTCTTCTTACTATGTGGATATCACTGGTAAACAGCAACACATTTGCTCTATTAGGTATTTTTACCTACACTTCCACGAGTATGTTGTCTGTAATGATGTGATGCTATTGACCATTGACTGTGAGATGGGAATGGAGGTTCCTGGAAGAATCAGTGAGATGGATCTGGGGGCTGAAGAAGGGGGAAAAATGAAGAAGAAATAGTATAAATAACAAATAGTTTATAAGCCCGCTTATGGGGCTGACTAGGAGGAATGAATGTCTGTGTATTCACTGTAGAGTAAATGAGAGGGACATCCTATCTGTCACTTCTCTTCCAACCAATATTTAGACTCAAAGTGCTTAATAAAACAAGATTACAAGAATTAGAAAAGAAAAAGTAAAAGGGAAGGAAGAAAGAAATAGAAAAGTATGTAATAAAACAAATGATATTTTAAAAAACTAAATTATTTACCATCAGAGAAAGTTGTCAAAACAAATAAAAATAGAATTAAGACAGGAGATAACATGAATTTATACAAATAACATTTTTTTTGAATAAGCAGCTAAGTCTTTTATTTTATCCTTGTTTCTCCTTAAAATACTTATATAGCTTTTTAAAATTTGAAGAGACAGTAACAAAGTAAATAATGATCAATATGGCTAAGAATGTTTGACTCCTTGAGGCATTTTTAAGAATACATCCGATTCATTGATTGATACATTCTTTTCAGCATCTGAGCCTTAGCTTCTGCTTTTCTAATTTTTAAGGAAGCCATTGTAAATCCTTAAGGTTGCTCAGAGCCAATTGCATTGGCTGAAGACAAATGTTAGTTAAATATTTATCATTATTCACCTATGCTTTTTCTTTTTCAACTCCTAAATCCTTTCTAACCTTTGAATATACTCTTTCTGATTTCATTAACTTTTAACTTCCTTGCTATTTATAGAGGGCTCTGAATTTGCTACTGTGTGCTGTTTCTTGCATGGAGGGAACATGTGTTCACAGATTAACATTTAATATAGAACTTGTAATTTATCATATATGATGAATTTTATCAGAATTAAGATAATTGAAAATAGCATGTTAGTGGGGAAAGGCATGATTAGTTGAATAGAGGAATTTCTATCAGAAGTATCTGTCAAGGGTAAAAACTGATTATTCTGCTAGTAATAGATTTAAATGAATGCAACAAAATCGCTGGATAGATGGACTCTGCGAGCATTCAGAGAAACCAAGTATCATTAAATATGACAAAGAATGGTTGTTATTTATAATTTTTTAACCATTCTTCAGCCATTAAAATCTAACATGATTTTATGGCCGTGATTACTTATTTATAAGTTCTTTGCTATTAGATAACCTGTTGAAAAATGAAATATGAACATATTTGTACACTACAGTAATAATGCTATATCCCTGTCACTTCATCATTGGGGAGATATTTTTAAGTTCTAACTGTATATAGAAGGTTATATTCTACGTGTTCTTCTTTAAATAGGGCAATATATGGAAATTGTGGTCACTAAGGTTTAGTTACCCTCAAAAATGTAGGAAGTAGTTCAAGTAATGCTACTAAGCAAGCTATTCTATAATTTTTGCAAGTATGATTAGCATGTGGTTGGAATATACATATTTAAAGCTAAGTATGTCATCTCCTCTTCACAAGCCTTGTGCTGTGATTATTTTTAATGTCACTTGAAATTCACTTGGCTCACTATTCTACGAGCTCAGGAAGAAGTTTGGAAATGTTTAATAAAGTTTCTTACTTTAGACCTCTCAAAGAATATGTACTAATTAGATTTGTGACTAAAAAATAGCAAAAAATGTTAGAAGGCATCACAAAATAATTAATGTACTTTCGTTATTTGAAAAATAGCATATTTTGGGATACTAGAGAATGATCCATTGACATAAAGAGGTAAAAGTACCCACAAAAAATGGCCACTACATATCCAAACTGATTGCTTTTAGAAAAGCAGATTTATCTTGTTGCTAGGTCAGAAGTATGAATTATTCTTCCCAAATCAGTTTTTGTCTCGGAAGGTTGCAAGTGGCTGATTTTAAGAGGTTTATATTAATATATAGCCCTGGGCTGAAAGTTACAGCCCAAGGATTTGGAGTTGAAATTTAAAGAGCCTTGACACTTCTTTAAGAGTCACATGAATATCAATAAGAACAGGAATTGTTATTAATTAAAAGATAATCAAATTGTTGGTTTTCTAGAATATACATCTAAATGTACCTTATTTTAAAAGAAGCCAACTAATCCTCATTTAATTTTGCATTATTAAAATAAAATTAGACCTGAAGCACATTTACTATATTCCTGGTATAGGGTGCCAATTTAATTCAATAAAAATATTTTTTTATTTTTTTAAAAGCCTACCAGTTAGATGTCGGCACTGTATCCACAATGAGAATACAACAACAGTAAGAAAGAAAACTAAAACATTTCTGAACTTAAGAAGCTGAAATATAGATGGGTGATGTGGTGGGCACCTGTAGTCCCAGCTACTCGGAAGGCTCAAGCAAAAGAATTTTGCAAGCCCAAGAGTGTGAGGTTGCTGTGAGCTATGACGCCATAGCACTCTATCCAGGGTGACATAATGAGACTCTGTCTCAAAACAAAACAAAACAAAACAAAACAAAAAAGCTTAAATAAAGCAATTTGAAATTAGGGTACATAATTTAAGGAAAACAATGAAAAAAGACAAGTGATTAAAAAGAGAGTCATTAGAGACATTTTCCTGGAGAGGTGGTGTGTAAATTGATGCAAATTCCCAAAACTTTGAGGATGAGCACTCCAGAGGTTGGAGAAAGAACCCTAAGGAGCTAAAAAAATAATCAACTGCTTAGGACACGGCTGAGGAGCTGGATGGGCAGAGATGGGATTTGAGAGGTGGGCAAACAGGGGACTCAGTCATATTTATCACAGGATTCAGACATATTTATCACAGGTACCTACATGTAATTAGCTTCTATCTATCTCCCCTTAAATATCCTATAGGCTTTTTAAGCTCAAAATGTTTGACAACTGAACAAAATATTTCCATGTTCCTCTTTCTTTGTTTCTTATATCTGAAAATAAAATCATGATTTACTGTGGTAAGTCAGCCCAAGACATTCTGAGAAGTTTTCTCTGTAGTGTCATAGGTGGCAATCTCTGTTCTACTTCTTAACATCTCCAGGCTCTGTTCTGCACTCACCTATTTCATCAAATTCCATAACATGGAAACCAACTGGTTGTTGTATCCATGTTTTTGAAGACAGAATCAAGTCCCCATTCAAAATTTGCTTTGAATATAGTCCAACGACATTTGACGTGAATGAAATAGATACGAAAAATGGTATAGCTCACCTAATATGGCTTTCTAAGAAGAACAGGGCAGGTTCCCAAGTAGGCACACAAGCGGCGGAAAGGAAGGAGACTGATTGGGTTGTGCTGTCTGTAGAGGATGTGATACAGGGTTCGCTTACACCTGTGGTCTGTGGCTTCATTCTTGGACTCTCTGAGAGCAAGGATCCTGCAGAGAGAGGTTCAGGTGGAAAGGCTTGCTGTATTTGAGCTCCTTTCTGAGCTTGCCCATGTGTGAAGGAAAAAAGAAAGGTAGAAAGGTAGAAAGTTAGGACTTAAAAAGTTGGCATTGGTTGAACATCAAAAAATGAAGTCAATTACTTTATCAACTCATCTTCCTGACTCCATTATTGAGTCCCTGGATCTATCTATTCTCCATGCTTTACCCTGAGGGACTATCCTAAAATTGAGATTATTTCATATTTTTTCTCTGATTATAACTCCATTGCCATAAATGAAAGTCCAAATTCCACAATGTGGCACATAAGGTCCTTCGTGACTTGTCTTCTGCTCACATTTTTGTGTGTCTTTTACTCTTCCCACCTTCACACTCCATGTTTAAGTCACACAGGATTAGTTGAAGCATTATAACGCAGCTTGCTCTTACACTTCTAGATTTTTGTATATTCTCCCTAGTGTCTGAAATTATAATTTACCTAAAATAAAACTTTTGCCTTCCTTAGTACAAGATTCAATGAAATCTGACAAATGTATATAGTCATGTATCTGCCACAATCCAAATACAGAATGTCTCACCTAGCCCCCAAAATTCTTTTGTAACCCTTTGCAGGCAAATTATCCCTCCAACAACTACTGATCTGTCTCATTTCTTATTAGTTTTGCCTTTGTTTCAATTTTTTTTCACTTTGTCTAATGCTTTTTTAAATTTACCCATATATTTGGATATATCAGTAGCTTTTTCTTTTTATTAATGAATAAGTATTACACTGAGTGGATATAATTAATGTATCCAATTAGCCAGTTGACAGAAGTATGAATTATTTCCAGGGTAGGGAAATTATGATTAAATTTGCTGTAAACATTGCTATACAGGTCTTTCTGTTGAAATGAAAGTTGTGTTTGTGGACACAACTCATTTCTCTTAGATCAATTGTAGGAATGGATTGCACATTTTCTGATTTAGTATGTTTGTAAAAAAATTGCAAAACTTTTAAAATCCTTGTACATGTTTAAATTCCTACTAGTAATTTATGAAATCTTTACTTGCTCACATACTTATTTTGATGTTTGTCAGGTTTTCAAAAATATTATCCATTCTATTAGTTGTTTAGGAATCTAATTGTTTTTTGAAAATGATTAATCATGATGAGCATCTTTTTATATATTTATTTGCCATTCATGTATCTTCAATGAAGCATTTGCTTAAATGTTTTTATGTTTTTGAGACAAAGTCTTAAGCTATTGCCCTGGGTAGAGTGCCATGGCAACACAGCTCACAGCAACCTCTAACTCTTGGACTTAAGTGATCCTCTTGCCTCAGTTTTTCTTTTTTTTCAGCAGTGACAGGGTCTCACTTTGCTCAGGCTGGTCTTGAACTCGTGAGATCAAGCAATCCTCCCACCTCGGCCTCCTGGAGTGCTAGGATTACAGGCGCAAGCCATCATGCCTGGCCAAGGTAGTTTAATTATCATTTCAATTGGGTTTCTGATCTCTTATTATTGAACTGAATTATGAGAATTCTTTATATTCTTGGAATGGTTATTTTGATCAGATATGTACTTTGTACATATTTTTTGCCTATCGTCAGCAGTGATTCTTTGCCTAGATCCTCTTGCCTCTCCTCAGCATCAGAAAGTTTTTGACTATTTCTCCACAAGGTATAACAGATTTTTCCCTGAGACTAAAGAACAAGGATTTTCCTGTATTTCCCATCATAGTTTATACCTTTAGCTGAACATGTAAGAAAAATCCATGAAATGTTGGGGTGGTTGTACCCTGGAGGGCGTTCAGTTCTGTCTTCCTCATGGATATTAGTGAAGCCTGAGGGAAGGGCGTGGGAATGAGTGCAGACACCTCTTTCATCTGGTCTCTGAGAATTGTAATCTCTCTAGCCCAGCAGTTCTCAACCTGTGGGTCGCAACCCACAGGAACTGTATTAAACGGTTGCAGCATTAGGAAGATTGAGAACCACTGCTTATACTTGACCTTTAGAAATTATTTAAAATGTAATGTTTTTCTTCATCCCTGATTTCCTAGAGGTTGTTTCTGTCTCTAACTGTGCCAAAGGTAAAACGGTATCTCTATCCTACCTCTCCCCAGGTCAGGATCCTCTATTATTTTAATGGGGATTGAGTTGAATCTGTAGATCACTTTGGGAAGTATAGCTGCTTTAACAATGTTGATTCTGCTGATCCATAAGCATGATATATTTTTCCATCTGTTGATTTCCTTCCTGAGTGTTTTATAGAGTTCTCCCTGTAGAAGTCTTCCACCTCCTTAGTTAAATATTTTATTTTCTTTGGTTCTACTATGGAAAATATCACATTTTTGAGTCTCAGCTTGACTGTTGGTGGTGAATATAAAACCTACTGATTTACATTGATTTCATAACCTGAGACTGCTGAATTTATTTATTAATTCTAGGAGTCTCTTGGCTGAACATCTTTGGGGATTTCTAGGCATAAGATAAGATCATTAACAAAGGATGATGATAGTTTGACCTCTTCTTTCCCCATTTGAATACCCTTGATTTCTTTCTCTGGCCTGATTGCTCTGGCTAGGACTTGCAGCAGTATGGTGAATAGAAGTAGTGAAAGTGGGCAACCTAGCAAACTTGGAGGCTGAGGTGGGAGGATTTCTTAAGCTCAGGAGTTTCAGAGACCACATTGAGAAAAAGTGAGACCCCCATAACTACTAAAAATAGAAAAAAAAATAGGCTAGCATTGTGGCTGGTGCCACATATCTATGCTGGGTCTGAGGCAGGAGGATCGCTTGAACCTACATGCTTGTGGTTGGTGTGAGTTAGGCTGATGCCATGGCTCTCTAGCCTTGAGTGAGACTCCATCTAAAAAAAGAGAATCTGCCACACACACATAGAAATCCTATGTGAGTTCACAATCCTATTTGCCATCTTTTGGAATTCAATTGCCAAGTTACTTTGCTCTTGTATTCTTAGCGTTACAGCCCAGAAATTTTTTTGTTGCCTCACAGCACAAAAGTCCTTTTGGTGGTGGAAGAGAGGTCAGGTGAATGCATTACGTGATCCTATGGTTATAGAAGGGTAGGGGTTGTGGGGGTGTCCAACCTGTGACCTGGAGGCTGCATGATAAGATTGTGGTGTCAGATATCGTAAAAAGTATCTATAAACCTTTGTTTTGCTAATCAGCTTTGTTAGTGTTAGTATTTTTAATGTATGGCCCCAATGAACAGCAGAAAAGAAAAAAGGTTGGACGCCCCTGGGAGGCCATGAGAGGAAACATGGGTTGTTTTTGTCTGTATAGACATCTTGATGTGAATTTTTATATATTGCTAAAAAAAAGAAAAAAAGTAGACTACAAATATGTTTGTATAATGCCAAATCTGTGTTATTTTACCCAAGTATTTTATCCAGTATTTTAAATGCTAACTCAGAAGTTTATTAATAATGTTATTCATGGTTCACTTGCTACTCATTTGAACTACAGCAACTGAAAGCTAAGAAAAATAAAATGCCTAGTGGAACAGTTTGTTCTGTTGATATCTCAACAGGAATTTAGTGGTTATTGCACTAACCAAATAACCTTATACTGAAAATTGGATTTCCATATTACATTTGTATTGCGTCATATATATTAAATTTATCGTTAGTAAATAGCACATATATAAAATTATAGTCATAAATTCATTAAAATGATATATTGGGTTAATTTCTCATTGAAGTCTGGTTAGAAATAAATGTCTTCTGAATAGTGAATCAAAAGTTTATTAAAAAATTCATCAATAGTTCATTTTCTGCTCTTTCCTCATAATGCATAATCTTGAATCTCTCTGACATTATTAGTTTGTTCAGTTGTTAAATGACAACCTTGAATGGTTCTAAGGAATTTCCCTTCTAAATTATCAACCTTATACTAGAAGTTGGCCTCTGGTACATTTTATTGCTGTCTGCACAGATCTGTTCCTTTGTTTACAGAGATATAGTGACCAAATAGACTATATCAACTTAGATACAGGGAATAAAAGTTAATCAAACATAAGATTTAATACATTCTAAAAGAGAACACAAATCATAAACTCTTTCTGAAAATAAAATGATACCAGCCAAAGCAGATATATTTAGCACCCTAAACTCAAAAGGTAGATTTTTAGGGTTCCTGTGGAAACTTTCTTATTCCAACAATAATTACTTTGTACTTTTTCTAGTATCTTGTTCTTCCTTTATGGATAGAAAGTATAAAAGAGACTTGAGGAGTGGACACCTGCCTTTTCATGTTCCATGCCATCCCCCATCCATTTTGACCTTCTAGGACCAAAAGAATATTCTAGATTGGGCTTTGTTATGAAAGTATGGTTCTCTTCAATATCTGTGATACTACCACTATGAGGCAGAGAATAAATATTCTTTCTGCTTTGGGTAGAACCAATTTTTTTTAATACAGACACAAAGGTCTACAAATACATTTGCCTCCAACCTATACACACAAACACATCTCCAAAAGAAAAATACTAATTGTAAGTAATTATTCTTGGTGAGCTTTTAGTTGAGATGTGCACAGCACTTTTATCTAATAGCATGTAAAATATTAATAATTTTGTGCAAATGACAAATATATTCTATCTTAATAGTTATATCCATTTTAATATGTTTAGAATTAATATTTCTGGTGAATCTACAGAGGATCATTGATGGAAGAATTGATAAGTGACTGAGAGAGAGTTCACAGAAAACCCAGAGCCCATGGTATCCTGGAGGCTGAGTTGGAGTGGGGGATACCCTGCTATGCTAGGAGGTTATAACAATTTAGTGGAGAGGAGTACTTACCTACAGAGTAGAACTGGGGAGGCTACGTCAAAGGCTATGGTAATAGGGTTTGGATATATGTTAGCTTTTTTTCTTCTTTCTTTAGGGGTTGAAGAGAAGGACATGCAACAGCTTACCATCTTTGGTTTCCCACCAAGGTTGAGGTCAGATGCATTCTTCTGCCTTTTTTGAACTCCCACCCACAACTCTATTCCATATAAGAGTGGTATTAAAGAGGACACCTTCTTTAAGGAGAAGGTGTCCTTCTCTAGCCCAAGGACACCTCTGCTAAAAAATGAGGATAGAAAACATCTAGAAGAAAAAGAGGAAGTCCACTAAAACGTGGCGTTATCTTTGCACATTGTGTGGCCCAAGGACTCTGTCTCATGATTTTGTCCTACTACAGAGATTTTGGGGACTGTTCTTGTGAGCAAAGACCCAGAGTGTTAGATGTACTTATAAATACTTGGCAGTGCTGGACTCCTGGTGATTGCTTGATCTTGCCTACTCTGATGGGAGATTCCAGGACACAGGCTTTAGGAATCTTTACTTTTATATACCATTTGCCAGCCTAAGTCAGGGCTGTGTTCCTTTTCCAACCAAGAATCTATGCTCCTCACCTTATTCCAGCATGTGGTAATGGAGTACAGCAGAGCAGACAAACAGGTGTCACCTTGTTTTCTGTGTTTCTGTGGCTTGGCCAGTGACAGGCATGTCCTTTAGAAGAATAGGAAGCCTCACTCTATGGCAAGACTCTGATGGTTTGGCAAGAGAGGGCAAGAAAGGAGGAAAAGACTGCAAAAGGTCAGGTTTGTGGCTCAAATCCAGTGATTCCTCTAGGTTAGGTTATTGGTTTAGGTCATACTTAAAAATAATCTGGGCCAGCCAGGCCCAGGGACTAACACGTACAATTCCAGCACTTGGGAGGCCAAGGTGGGAAAATTGCTTGAGTATAGAAGTTCAAAACCAGCCTGAGCAACATAGTTAAATCCCCTTTCTAAAATATAAATAAATAAATATCTTAGTAATATAGAATTATCTTCCATATCTTTAATAAAACTAACAAATTCATTGCTAATTATAATTACCTGCATCCTTCTTATTGGAAAAACTTTTCCTTAAGTTGCTTTATTATTTGACTTTCATTTTTTATTGTTGATTTTTTTTAAAAATATAATACCATTACTTTCTTTTCAGTGTATTTATATTAATGGCTGCTGCCTACTTACTTTAAGGGCTGCCAGTTTTTATAGTAGTAATATTTGGTTTGCCTCAGAAATAAATTTGCCCAAATATAAAAATTTTAATTAAATACAAATATTAATTATATACTAATACATTCAGATCTGGTTATGACAAAAATCATGCAGGTTGTTTGAGAATTACAGCAATTTGAAAAGTGCTGCCTGTAGGGAGAGGGGAGTCTACATGCTAGGAGGTCTGAACAGATTTCTACACATGGTAGAAGAGCACATTGCCTGGTGATACAGGGTAGGTCACTGTTAGGCATCCACACTTCTCCAAGTAAGGCAGAGGGCCCATTTTGAGACATTTACCCATTCAAAATGGGTACACAGGACTGCAAAATTTTCAACACTTCTTTATACTGTGAGATAAAGATTTGTGAGTCAAGTCTCATTCCTAGCTAGCGTGTCTTCAAACTATTCTTCCAAAAGAAAAGATGTTGGGAAGAAAAGTCACTGGACAAATTGGGCATTTTCGTTGGAATAGTTTGTACTTTAAAGTGAGTAGAGTGTCAACTTTGAAATAAACAGATTTGTGTTGAAATTGAGAATTCCAGCTTTCTGTCAACTGTGGAGGAACTAGGAAAAAATTCTTAAACTTTCTGTGCTTTTTACATATTAAATTAGAATAATAATTCCAAAGGAAGCAAGGAAGATAAAATAAAAATATATATGTGAATTGTGCTGCAATAAACATTCACTTGTAAATGTCTTTTTGATAAAATGACTTTTTCCCTTTGGCACATACCTGTTGGTGGAATTGCAGGGTCAAATGTCAGGTCTACTTTCAGTTCTTCTAGGTGTCTCCATGTGACTTTCCATAGAGGGTGGACTAGTGTGCAGTCCCACCAATAGTGTGTATGAGATCCTTTCTCTCCATAGCCATGTCAGCATCTGTTGTTCAGGGATTTTTTTGATATAAAACCATTCTCACTGGAGTCAGGTGATACCTCATTGTGGTTTTGATTTGCATTTCCCGGATGAGTAGAGACTTTGACCATTTTTTCATGTTTATCAGCTATTAGTCATCTTCTTTTGAAAAGCTTTTCATGTCTTTGGGCTACTTTGATATGAAACCAACCCAAGTGAATACATGATTGAATTAGTAAACTATCGGATATGTATAGCATGGAATGCTTACTACTCAGCCACCAAGAAACAGTAAACAAATACCTCTGGTAACAATTTGTTTGTTTGTTTGTTTGTTTTTTGTTTTTGCAGGCCGGGTTTGAACCCGCCACCTTTGGTATATGGGGCTGGTGCCTTACTGACTAAGCCACAGGCGCCACCCAATTTGGTAACAATTTCGATGGCACTAGAGACCATTCTTCTAAGTGAAGAATTGGAAAATGAGCATCAATTACATGTACTCACTGTTAACATGCAATTAATTAATCAACACTCACGTGCACATTTGGAAAGCAAGTAGGTGAGAGGGGGAATGAAGAGAGGGGTAAATTCACACCTGATGGGTATAATGCGTACTAATTGGGTGATGGGCACAATTATAACTTTGAGTCAAACTATACAAAACCAATTCATGTAACCAAAATATTTATATACCTGATATATTCTGAAATTTAAGAAGGATACATATGTATATGCATGTGATACAGAATATATGTCTTGGGTAAATAAAGATATAGTTCCTCTTTTGATTATATTAACAAGGGCGTTAGACCAAGTGATCATAAAGTTTCTATCAGTATGGGGAATTTGGCCCTGCCATCCTTAAGTTTGAACATGATCTAGGAAAAAGGAAGATAAATTATGACAGAAATCCCTGCTAGAGAAAATAATATTTGTTTTCAGGCCTATTAGATTCAGGCAAGGGGTAAAGTGGCAATATTGAAGGGAAGCAAGAGTGGATAAAGATGCCAAAGCTCCGTGGATGAGGGTAAGAGAGGAGGCTATTGGAAAGAAAAGGATTAGGACTGGTCCTTATATAACATACTGGGAAGAGCCACAAGTGTGCCCCTTGTTAACTTGCCTTTGGTAATATAGCAATGGTGTCTAAGTAGATGAAATTGATAGTTTTACTGCCTTCCTTTGACCTGCACAAGTCCAACAGGAGGTACCGAATTTCCCCTTGTGCCATTTCACAGCCACACAGGTGCTGAAGCCACAACAAAGGGGTAGCCTTGCTTGCTTGACTTTATGAATACAGGCAAAGCCAGGTGTTATGGACTCTACTAGAGGTCTTAACTCACACCTAATAGGGCAGATAGTAGCACCGGTAACATATTAGCTGTCACTATTCTGGGCCTAGACAAGGACTACTATTTAACAGTAGCCATTGAGGTTGCAGAAGACACTCAATAATTTAAGGACTTAAGAGCTACTCTTTATTACCACCTGAGGTCATGTAAAGGACCCTTTACCCATTACATCTGATACATGATGGAGGAGGTGAAGGAGTAGGGAAGGAAGTTTGCAAAACAGTATTTACAAAGAGAAGACTTTTTTTTTAGACAAACTACTTAAAATAGCACTTGGAATGAATTGAACTTTAGGTTGACTGACATAACGTAGAATGTTTAAGTGTGAAGGTGCTGAGATATTATTAATTGGAAAGACTAAGATTTTTCTAAAGGGATAGAATTATGAGAAAAGGACAATCAGCTCATAAATGATTATGAATTTTCCACTTACAGAAACATATAGCTGTTACATTTTCTTCACTAATCAGGGTGATAGTGTGACTAAATTTTGATCACACCTCACATACAACACAGTACTAGACTATAATAAATGTTAATTCTTCTACTCTGTACCGTGCTTAAATAAACAAATGGAAGTATTCTAGCAAGAAGCTAACATATATCCACAACACAGGTTATAAAGTAATGTTATCTTACATATCCTATTTACAGCATTTTTGTGGTAAGTGTGTAAGCACATGATCCAATGAAAAGGAGAATGATTATAAGACAGGACTTAACAATTTCTCTGTAAATTTCAGAATGCCAAAGGACTCTTTACACTGACAAGGAAAATCTACCATGTTTTTCTAGTTGTTTCTTGGAAAAATTATCTTTCTGTGAAAATAAAGGAAGGAATTTGATATATCTATGATAATCTCTCACCCTTTTAGAAAGAGCAGATCTGAAAATAGGACTTCTAGGATAAGAAACCAAGAAAAAACAGATGTTCTAGTGACATCTGTTGAAACACTGATGAAGCTTTGTATAAAGCCAGATCTGCTGGCTGGAATTTTCAAATATGTAAAATAGTAACTGGTTTAGGTTAGGTATTCTATTACTTTGATCTGAAGGAAATCTGATAGCTGAAAACAAGAATCAGTCCACAGTGGTGTTTGGGTACAGCATCAAAATTGAGTTTAGGGTATATAGCCTTAAGGCTGATATTTCCCCAATACATTCCAAGGGGAAGATGGTGTCTTGTTAAGTTTGCAAAAGGGACCATGGGATGTCTGAGCATTAGTCCTATTTCCTTATTATCTCCTCTAGATTTCTGAAGTTTTAGGACATTCATATTGGTGTTCATAATTTTAAAAGAAAAAAAGAACCACATTTGAGAAAACTTAAAGAAATTAAGCAGCCTGAGTTTCACTCACTTATTATACTTAGCCAACAACCAAAAGCATGAACATCTCCATTCATTCTTTGATATTAATTATGAGCATGTTGTAATTTATTGCTTTTCACAAAGAGCCATGTTTTCACTTCTGAATTCTATTATTTTTAATCCTTTTACATTTTCTTCTTGACCTGGGCTGTAAATAGCACTTAACTACAGGATTTATTCTGTATTGGTTTCAGAATACTTTGCGACAATTTTCAAGCAATCACTCTTGAAAGAAGTAGAGGATGTGGCCATATGGTGAATGTTCCATATTTCCTCATTAAGTAAGAAAACAGAAGAGCATTCTGGAGTCCTTCATTCTTTCCTCCATCTTGCCATTGTGTGCTTCCAGACTAGGAGATTTAATGAGAATGCTAATTCAGGGAAATGCTTTCAATTAAGTAGTTGAATACTAACAAAATAACACAGGATATTCTTTTTAAATTCAACTATTTTTTTCTTCACTTTGTATTCTCTTACCCTTAGTCTTCTTTTTGAATGCCTACGGCTTCACTAGTCATTGAGAAATGACATAAATTGTATCTCTAGTTATTGTGTTCAAACCCTGTACTCTACATTTAGTAAACTTCACCTGCACCCTAGGTATAGACCCATCCATTACCCTCTCTTTCCCTCCCTGTCCCCTTCCCCATATTCTTGTACTGAGATTGGGTTATAGCCTTCATATGAAAGCTATAACTTAGTTTCATATTAGGGCTGAGTACATTGGGTACTTTTTCTTCCAAGAAAATGCCATGAAGGCTAAGTTAACCAGTTCGGTGAAATTATTTCATACTGAATATGGAATCAGCACATTGTACCCCATGATTGCATTATTGTACACAGCTATGATTTAATTAAAAAGGTATGTAATTATATATTGTGAAATGTTTATTTCTAATTACAAATAAATGAAATTTTGTCTTGAAAAAAAATTGTATCTCTAGCACTTTGTACTCTCCTGCGTCCCAAATTGGTATAGCCAGCCGCTAGCTTTTCTTTTTCTCTTAAATGTTTTAAAAATAATACAAACTCAGCTTATATCCAATTGAATTTATTTTTTTCCTTTTCCGTGGGTGACAATCTCCTACTGGTCCTGTTAAGTAGTTCAGGAAACTAAAGCATAACTATGCTAACCCCCCATTTTTAATCCGGTAAAGCTCCATTTTAACACCTAATATATTTCTCAGATATGCTTAGCTTTTTCTAGCCCCATGGCAGCTAGTGATCAGTTCATAATGCAAATCTAATCATCCCTTGCCCTTTCCTCACACATGCCAGGCTTCAACTATTCACTGTAATGTCAAAAATTGCCTGAGAGATAATTCATGGTCTGGACTGACCTATCCTATCCTATCTGGTAGCTATTTGCCATATATGGCTACTAAAATGAGGCTAAATCCAAATGTAGTCTTGATTTAAGCATAAAATACACATAATTTTAGAAACTTTGTATGAAAAAAGAAGCATAAAAACATACTATTCATATTTTATACTGATTACATGTTACAGTGGTAATATTTCAGAAAACATTGGGTTAAATAAAAATGTTAATTTTAATTTTGCCTTTTTAAAATGTGGAATTATACTATTCATATTTTATACTGATTACATTTTAAAATGGTAATATTTTAGAAAATATTGGGTTAAATAAAGTGTTACAGTTAATTTTAATTTTGCCTTTTTAAAATATGGCTCCTAGAAAACTACATAAATAGCTGACATGATATTTTTATTAGATAGCTCTAGTCCAGGGCTTCTCAACCTGTGGGTCGCAACTCCTTTGTAACAATGAAAATACGTCGTGGCATTAGGAAGGTTGAGAACCTCTGCTCTAGTCCATCATGCTTCTATTCTCTGTTGTACTGTATTTCCTTCAGTTCCTATGAAGTGCTACTCTTGGGCCTTGCATGTGCTTTTTCTGTCTGGAGCACTTATTTTTCTCTAAACCTGTGCAATAATATTCTCCTCACCCTGTGTATGTATTCCAGGGGGTTTCTTGTAATCTCAGTTAAATTATCACATAGGAAAGATTCTCCTTGTATCTCTAACTAGGTTAAATTTCTGGATTAAGAAATACAGAATTCTGGTCATGAAACCAGGTATTTCTCTGTCATGGCCCTGTTCACAGTAAAAGTTTGATGTATTTTTATGTGGCTCTTTGTTTTTGTGTTGCCCACTGCATTATATCCTCTAAAAGAGCATAAGCCATGTCTAATATTTTTTCTTTCTTTTCTTTTTTAATCTTTTTTCTTTTAGAGATGAGGTTTCACTATGTTGTCCAGGCTGGGGCACATTGGTTATCCACAAAGATGATTCCCACCATCTTCTCTGTTTCTGACCTGTACCAGTTCACCCCTCCTTAGGCACATCAGCTGGTCCCCTGCTCCTGAAGGTCACCATAGTGTTGCCAAACTTAGTGTCGATACCCAATCCACATAGTACACTGTAGCCCAGGATTCCTGGTCTCAAGCGATGCTCCTGGCTCAGTCTTGTGAGTACCTGGGTGTACCACTGAATCTGGCACCATGTCTAGTTTAGTTCACCTTTGTATGGGCAGCAACTAAAGCAGTGCCTGTCACATGCTAAGAATTATTAATAGATATTTAGGGAATGAAAAAAAGCAAATGGTTCAATTGGACTATTAATATTAAAATATGGGATGCCATCATATTTAGATTCTGTATTCATTTGAACACACATATAGGAGGGGAACATAGAAAGAAACTTCTAAAACTTTGGATTACTATACAGAAATGTTCACTTAATCCCCCCAATCACTGTGGTCACAGTAGACTGGAATTTTTGACTTTGAGATCACCATGCAACTTTCTTTGTTCAAAGGGAAATGAGGAGACAAAATCTAAGAAGAGACTTGCATTATGTATGCACACTGGGCTCTTCTTTACACCTCTGCCAAGACCCTCGGACCTTTGGAAGGAAGCCCTACCCTTTCAGCCTGGTCCTAATCCCCAGTGAATTAATAGCTTCAGCCCCACTAAATCAGCTCAACTGTTTAAGGCACTGAATTTGTGAGCAGTTGGCTACCCAGTAATAGCTAATTATTAATAGCCTCCATCTCAGGGCCCTAAAGATAACTTTAATATGCAAAGATATAAAATATTCCAGGGGAGTTTGGGATTTTGTTTGTTGTTCATTTTATTTTTTTATAAGCAAATAGGAAACAAAGTTTATTCAGCACAAGAAAGACAGGTTTACAGAGTAAGAAAGTTTATAAAGCAGGATCCATTCTAGGACAGATCCATAGATAGCAAAGAGGCCTCCAACACTGGGACAAGTAGACAAAGAGTGTATAAAATGTTTTGAATAGTAGAATATTTGGGGTAGATGATTGGATTTAATACTGACCAAGACTTCCTTAATGTTTCCCTCATCCTAACTACATTTTACATTTATTTTGACTATAGGCCCCAATTCTCTTTCCTTACAGCATTTCCTTTATAAAAAACATTCTATTGTTAATGTTTTCCCTGCTCCTTTGAGGTATACAACTCCTTCCTATTTCTTCCCATTTATGTAACTCAGGCATATTGTTCTCAGGGACCTTGCAGTCATCCCTTTGAAATGCAATCACAAACAGTGGTGACCCCACTCTTCCAGTCTCTCTGAGAGCACAGAAGTCTGACTTTGATTCTGTGTAAACACCAATTGAGCACACAGAGGACATCATTACTTTGACAAACTCCACTACCAATATCTTTCCCACTTGCTTATTACATCACTTAAAAACTCTGCTACCTGTTTTCTTAATAGAGTTGAGTTTAATCTCTCTTTCTCATTGCAATAATCTTGAATAAAATCTTCCTTCTCTATTTATCTTCATTGGGTCTAATTTTTCTTTGATAACACACATAGCGTTGCTTTCTATGGAGAAAGTTAGAAGGATAGTGTGGTTAAAGAAAGATGGAGACTTTACCTCTTTTGTGTTTACATGGATGGAGTTGGAACATGTTCTTCTTAGCAAAGTATCTCAAGAATGGAAGAAAAAATATCCAATGTACTCAGCCCTAATATGAAGCTAATTTATAGCTCTCATAGGAAGGCTGAAACCCAATTATAGCAAAAGAATACAGGGAGGGAGGAAAGGGAGGGGAGGGGAGGGGAGGGGAGGAGTCATGGAGGGAGGGCAATTGGTGGGATCACACCAACGGTGCATCCTAGCAGAGTACTAGTGATGCTTATTAAATGTAGAATATTGATGTCTTCATATAGTGATTAAGAAAGTGCCATGAAGGCTATCTCTAACAGTATGATCAAAATATTTCTGTTTGTATATGAAGTAAGCACATTGTGCCCTATGATTGCACCAATGCACACAATTATGATTTAATAAAATTATTTAAAAAAAAGAAGGAAATGACCAAATTTTGGGGACAATATGACAATAAAGACACGAATTATCTGAACCTCTGGGATACTGCAAAAGCAGTCCTAAGAGGGAAATTTATACCACTGCAAGCCTTCCTCAAGACAACAGAAAGAGAGGAAATTAACAACTTAATGGAACATCTCAAGCAACAGGAAAAGGAAGACTATTCTAATCCTAAACCCATCAGAGGAAAAGAAATAACAAAAATTAGAGGAGGATTAAATGAAATTGAAAACAAAAGAATAATACAACAGATCAATAAATCAAAAATTTCTTTTTTTTGAAAAGCTTAATAAAATAGATAAACCTTTGGATAACCTAACCAGGAAAAGAAGAGTAAATCTCTAATTTTATCAATCAGAAATGGTAAAGATGAAATAACAACACACTCCTCAGAAATTTGAAAAATTCTTAACGACTATTATAAGAAACTTTATTCTCAGAAATATGAAAATCTGAAGGAAATTGACCAATACTTGAAAGCACACCACCTTCCAAGACTTAGCCAGAATCAAGTGAGGATGTTGAACAGGCCTACGTCAAGTTCTGAAATAGCATCAACTATACAAAATCTCCCTAAAAAGAAAAGTCCAGGACCAGATGGCTTCACATCAGAATTCTACCAAACCTTTAAAGAGGAATGAGTACCTATATTACTCAACCTTTTCCAAAATGTAGAAAAAGAATACTACCCCCCCCCCATTCTATGAAGCAAACAGCACCTTGATCCCCAAACCAGGAAAAGACCCAACAAGAGAAGAAAAGTATAGACCAATCACTAATGAATATTGATGCAAAAATATTCAATAAGATCCTAACAAACAGAATCTAGCAACACATAAAACAAATTATGCACCATGACCAAGTGGGCTTTATCCCACAGTCTCAAGGCTGGTTCAATATATGTAAATCTATAAATGTAATTCAGCACATAAACAAATTAAAAAATAAAGACCATATGATTCACTCAATTGATGCGGAAAAAGCTTTTGCTAATATTCAGCAACGCTTCATGATCACAACACTCAAGAAAATTGGTGTAGAAGGGACATTTCTTAAACTAAAAGTGGCCGTCTACATCAAATCCACAGCCAATATCATATTGAATGGAGTTAACTTGAAAACATTTCCACTCAGATAAGGAACAAGACAAGGTTGCAATTGTCTCCATTGCTCTTTAACAATGTAATGGAAGTTAAAACCATTGCAATTAGGGAAGAAAAGGTGATAAAGGGTATCCATATAAGGTCAGAGGAGCTCAAACTTTCACTTTTTGCAGATGATATGATTGTATATCTGGAAAACATCAGGGATTCTACTATAAAACTTTTAGAAGTGATCAAGGAATACAGCAATGTCTCAGGCTACAAAATCAACACACATAAATCTGTAGCCTTTATATATACCAACAATAGCCAAGCCTAAAAAACAGTCAAGGATTCTATTCCTTTCACAGTAGTGCCAAAGAAGATGAAATATTTGGGAGTTTACCAAACAAAGGACATGAAAGATGTCTATAAAGAGAACTATGAAACTCTAAGAAAAGAAGTATCTGAACATGTCAACAAATGGAAAAACATACCATGCTCATGCCTGGGAAGAATCAACATTGTTAAAATGTCCATACTACCCAAAACAATATGCAATTTTAATGCAATTCCTATTAAAGCTCCATTGTCATATTTTAATGATCTCGAAAATATGGAATCAGAAAAACCTCGAATAGCCAAGACATTATTCAGAAACAAAAACAAAGCAGGAGGAATCACGCTACCAGACCTGAGACTCTACTATAAATCCATAGTGATCAAAACAGCATGGCACTGGCACAAAAACAGAGAGGTAGATGTTTGGAACAGAATAGAGAACCAAGAGATGAACCCAGTTACTTACTGCTATTTGATCTTTGACAAGCCAATTAAAAACATTCAGTGGGGAAAAGATTCCCTATTTAACAAATGGTGCTGGGTGAACTAGCTGGTGACCTGTAGAAGACTGAAACTAGACCCACACCTTTCACCATTAAATAAGATAGATTCTCACTGGATTAAAGATTTAAACTTAAGACATGAAACTAGAAAAATACTAGAAGAAAGTGCAGGGAAAACTCTTGAAGGAATCAGCCTGGGCGAATATTTTATGAAGAGGACTCCCCAGGCAATTGAAGCAGTATCAAAGATACACTACTGGGACCTGCTCAAACTAAAAAGCTTCTACACAGCCAAGAACACTGTAAGTATAGCAAGCAGACAGCCCTCAGAATGGAGGAAGATATTTGCAGATTATGCCTCTAACAAAGGGTTAATAAGCAGAATCCACAGAGAATTCAATCATAATAGCAAGAAAAGAACAAGTGATCCCATCTCAGGGTGGGAACAGGGCTTGAAGAGAAACTTCTCTAAAGAAGATAGGTGCACGGCCTACAGACACATGAAAAAATGCTTACCATCCTTAATCATCAGAGAAATGCAAACCAAAACTACCTTGAGATATCATCTAACTCCAGTAAGATTAGCCCACATCACAAAATCCCAAAACGAGAGATGTTGGCATGGATGTGGAGAAAAGGGAACACTTGTACACTGCTGGTGGGAATGCACACTAATACATTCCTTTTGGAAGGATGTTTGGAGAATACTTAGAGATCTGAAAATAGACCTGCCATTGCATCCTATAATTCCTTTACTAGGTATATACCCAGAAGACCAAAAATCACATTACAACAAAGACATCTGTACCAGAATATTTACTGCAGCCCAATTCATAATTGCTAAGTCATGGAAGAAGCCCAAGTGCCCATCGACCCACTAATGGATTAATAAATTGTGGTACATGTATACCATGGAATACTAAGCAGCCTTAAAGAAAGATGGAGACTTTACCTCTTTCATGTTTACATGGATGGAGCTGAAACCCATTCTTCTTAGAAAAGTATCTCAAGAATGGAAGAAAAAGTATCCAATGTACTCAGCCGTACTATGAAGCTAATTTATAGCTTTCATATGAAGGCTATAACCCAATTATAGTACATGAATATGGGGAAAAGGGCAAGGGAGGGGAGAGGAGGGGAGAGGATGGGAGGAGGGAAGGCAATTGGTGGGGCCACACCTATGGAGCATTTTAGAAGGGTACAGGTGAAACTTACTAAATGCAGAATACAAATGTCTTCATATAATAACTAAGAAAGTGCCTTGAAGGTTATGTTAAATAGTTTGATGAAAACATTCCAGATTGTATATGAAACCAGCACATTGTACCCCTTGATTGCACTAATGTACGCAGCTATGATTTAATAAAAATAAATAAATAAAAGTAAATTAGGACATGGTCA
>CAUYON010065662.1:0-34188 GCA_963573935.1 Arctocebus calabarensis
GGCTATCTATGACAAACCCACAGCTAATATTTTACTGAATGGAGTAAAACTAAAAGCTTTTCCTCTTAGAACTGAAACCAGACAAGGTTGTCCTCTGTCACCATTGCTATTCAACATAGTGCTGGAAGTTCTAGCCAATACAATTAGACAAGACAAGAAAATAAAGGACATGCAGATGGGTGCAGAGGAAGTCAAACTCTCACTTTTTGCTGATGATATGATCTTATACTTAGAGAACCCCAAATACTCATCTACTAGACTCCTGGAAGTCATCAAAAAATACAGTAATGTCTCAGGATATAAATCAATGTAAGTCAGTTGCCTTTGTATATGCCAACAACAGTCAAAATGAGAGGTTAATCGCAGACACGACTCCCTTCACCATAGCCTCAAAGAAAATGAAATACTTAGGAATATACCTAACGAAAGAGGTAAAAGACCTCTATAAAGAAAATTATGAAACATTAAGAAAGGAGATAGTAGAGGACTTTAATAAATGGAAGAACATGCCATGCTCATGGCTAGGAAGAATCAACATTCTTAAAATGTCTATACTTCCCAGAGCAATTTACTGATTCCACGCCATCCCTATTAAAATACCAACATCCTACTTTCAAGACCTGGAAAAAATGATTCTGTGCTTTGTATGGAACCAGAAAACACCACGTATAGCTAAGGCTGTTCTTAGCAATTAAAACAAAGCCAGGGGTATCACAATATCAGATTTTAGGTTGTATTACAAGGCCATAGTGGTCAAGACAGCATGGTACTGGCACAAAAATAGAGACCTGGAATAATATAGAAAACCTGGAAATGAAACCAACAACTTATAGCTGTCTAATCTTCGATAAACCAAACAAGAGTGTTCCCTGGGGGAAAGACTCCCTATTCAATAAGTGGTGCTGGGAGAATTGGATGTACATATGTAAAAGACTGAAATTGGATGTGCACCTTTTTCCCCTCACAAAGATTGATTTGAGGTGGATAAAGGATGTGAATTTAAGGCGTGAGACAATAAAAATTCTCAAGAAAGAATTGGAAAAACACTGAAAGATATTGGCCTGGGGAAAGATTTTATTAGGAAGACTGCCATAGCAATAGCAACAACTGCAACAATAAACAAATAGGACTTAATTAAACTGAAAAGCTTCTGTACAGCCAAGGAGACAACAACCAAAGCAAATAGACAACCTACCCAATGAAATGTATTTCTTAAATAATAAGGCTTGAAATTTGAAAATATTCCTTAATGTCTGGACTGTAAAATGGATTTTTGTGTCAGTTGTCATGAAAACAGCATTAATTTCCTTATCCTTCTTCATCAGATCTCTTTGGTGACCAGTTCCATTGTCAATAAACAGTAGGATTTTGAAAAGAATCTTTTCTTCTGAATAGTAGATCTCATCAGTGGGCTTAAAACATTCAGTAAACCATGATATATACAAACATGTTATTGTCGTTAAGAATTTTCTGTTCCATTTATGGAGCACAGGCAGAGTAGATGTAGTATAATTCTTAAGGGCCCTTGGCCTTTTGAAATGGAAAATGAACATAGAATTCAACTCAAAGTCACCAGCTGCACCAGTTCTTTAAAAGAGAATCAGCATATCCTTTGAATCTTTGAAAATAAGTGATGACTTTGCTCTAGCCATGAAAGTTCTAGATGGCATTTTCTTTTCATATAAGGCTGTTTCAAGTACATTGAAAATGTGTTGTTTAGTATAAGTTTAGTTACCCTCATCGGAGATCTCAGTTACATAATCTGGATGACTTGCTGCAGTTTTTATGTTAGCACTTGCTGTGCCAGCTTGCACTTTCACATTGGAAAGATGGCACTGTTCCTTAAACTTCATGAACAAAACCAACTCAGCCCCCATGCTGGCTCCTGACTGCTCTTCTGCAGCTTCTTCATCTCCCTTTCTGGAATTTTAGAGAGTTAAGATCTTTCTCTGGATTCACTATAGATTTAAAAATTTTGAGTCTAGTTGATCTTCTATCCAGACCACTAGAACTTTCTCCATTTTAGCAATAAAGCTATTTCAATTTCTCATCTTTCATGCATTTACTAAAATAGCACTTTTAATTTCCTTCAAGTATTTTCCCTTATATTCAGAGCTTGGTTAACTCTTTAAACCAAGAGGTGTAGATTTGGGCTTCTCTTGAATTTCAGCGTCTTTTTCTCTAATCTTAATCATCTGTAGCTTTTGATTTAAAGTTAGAAACAAAATCTTTAAATTTTTTTTTCATATGAACACTTAGAGACCACTGTAGAGTTATTAATTGGTCTAATTTCAGTTTTGCTGTGTTTGATAGAATAGAGAGGCCCAAAGGGAGGCAGAAAGACAAGGGAAGGACTGGTTGGTGGAGCAAAACACACCATTCATTAATTCACTCTGTTATATAGTGGTGTTTTAAGGAGTCCCCAAACTATTTGCATAGTAATATCAACTGTCACTAGTCATAGATCACCATACACATAGAAGAATAATAAAAAGCTTAAAATATTATAATTATCAAAATGTAACACAGAGAAATCCAGTAATCACATGCTTTTGGAAAAATAGTGCCTATAGACTTCAACAATACAGGGTTGTCAAAAACCTTCAAATTTTAAAAAAGCACAATATCTACAAAATGCAGTAAAAATAAATATGCCTGTATTTCCTTCTGAAGCTTATTGTGGATCCAAATCACCTCTAAATCTACAAAAATATAGATTCTAACTCAGTCAATTTAACTTCAGAGTAGAAAATTGTGATTCTAATCATTCTAGTAATATTCCTATCAAGAGTTTTCTATTTTGCTATGTTTGTTTGTTTCAAACTCCATTAAAGAGTTAATTTCTGCCTCCATTATCTGTATTCATTTATTCTTATTATGGCTTTAATCATTCCCAGGTAACTTTTTTTTTTTTTTTTGTAACTTTGTCACCCTGAGTAAAGTGCTCATAGCTCACAGCAATCTCAAACTCTTGGGCTCAAGTGATCCTCTTGCCTCAGCATCCCAAAGAGCTGGAACTACAGGTATTTGCCACTACACATGGCTTCTTTTAAAGATGGAGTCTTGGTCTTGCTTGGCCTGGTCTTGAATTCCTGAAGTCTTGGCCTCCCAGAGTGCTGTAATTATAGGCATAAGCCACCATACCCAGCCTCCAACTAACATTTTACGTGCCACTAGTTGAAGAGCCACATCATGTTTTTGCACTAAGAATTGGGTGTAATGAACGATGCTAGAGTAATGGTTATTGATGAGTTGGCATTAGAATGGAATTTTCAAGGACTTGTATGTGATTTCAAGGTAAAAGTTTAAAGCCGAAGTATGGTAAGTGAACAGTGCAAAGGGACAGCTTCAAGGTCAAACAATATCCTGGCATTTGTAGAAAGTTGTAGTATTTTGAGCATGTCCCATTTTTGGTGACTGAGTGTAGCTGTGGTGAAGATTTCTGAATTAACTTACTTCAAATCACAGAGTTAGATCGAGATCAGGTGTACTTATGTTTGCTCCAGTCTTCATTTTTCTTTAAATTTTCTCTCTTCATAGGAATATGTTCTTTATTAGCTTGTCTTGAGCAGTAGTAGGGTAAGGTTGAGAGGCTGGAGCTAAAAAATGAGGTAGACCTGAATGCACGCTTTGTATTATAATTGAAAATCTGTGTCACTCTTGGTAATTTTTAACTTTTCCTTGCTTCTTGGGGGAAATTCCTATAATCTAATATTAATAAAGACAATAATTTTCAATTCTTCATCACTGAGATTCTCACTTTCACAAATAGGGTAAGTAAAGAGAAAAAATCTAAGTAAGTATATAGAGCAACTTATTCCATAATTTTTTTTAATATAACATCTCTTCCTGTTATTTTTACCCTATCTTTGATAAAATAGTTTTATTGTGAGAATATAAAACATTTCCAACAAAACATAAGTAGATTGAGATAAATACATGAAAAAATAAACCAGTATAAGGACTCATTACCTTGCAGAAACTCTAAGATAGTTCTGATTTGCCTCCATTTTCTATACACATTTCATAAAAATTTAAAATAAGTCTCCCATTTTCATATTCCTCAACTGATAGCATACATCTTAAAGTTTTCAGCACAAATCATACCACAACTGGCTGGCACATCAAGAGAGCAACATATAACTTCTGTTTCAAAACATATTTTAAACTTAATTTAAAGCACATATCCAGACCACCATTCTGTCTTTAAAAGACTAGTGTTAATAACATTGTATTAGAAAGCCCTGGAAAAAGAAAAACAGATTTTAGCAGGTGTTAAAGTGATTCAAATGGGTTCAGTACACTGTGAAACAGGGTTATCGAAGAAACTACACATAGCAAGTTCATCTCAACAAATAATAAGAAATGTCTTATTATAAAACATCATAGTCATTGATCATAATCTTATATTTTCTAATATCAAAGCATTTTTAACATATCTTTTGTTTTCTCTTAACCAGGTGAAATTTTTTATTGAGACAGATTCTCACTTTGTCATCCTTTATAAAGTGCCGTGGTGTCTTAGCTCACAGCAACCTCAAACTCTTGGGCTCAAGTGATTTTCTTGCCTCAGTTTCCCAAGTAGCTGGACCTACAGGCACTCACCACAATGCCTGGATGGTTTTTTTTTAGAGATGGGATCTGACTCTGGATCAGGCCTGTCTTGAACCTATGAGTCCAGGCAATCCACTCACCTCGGCCTCCCAAGTGTTGGGATTACAGGCATGAGCCACAGCGTCTGGTAACCAGATGGAATTTATTAAAGGTCTGATGCATATTTACTTTTTCATCTTATATAACAAAAAATAATCTAATAACTCTTTAAACAATCAATCATGTGAAAATCATTTATTTCATTGATTTAAATGCTTGGTGATGATGTGATGATGCACTGAAAGTTACATTTTACCTTAAAGCATTTATGGATCCCCAAGCTATTTTATACAACAATGCTCTATCTCAGGTTATGGCAAAATAACTAATCTAAAAAGATGACACATTATTGTCATTAGTATTTTAATTCTCTGTATAATGATAAACTTGTCAAATTTAATTTAAAATTAAATCAAGTTAAACTTTTTTCACTTATACTCTCCTGATTTATTTTGGTATTTAATTTCATAACTGCGTGTCATAGCAATTTATGACAGATATGTTATGAAGAAGGTTGTAAAATGTCTTCAAATAATAGTTTTATGTGGGAAGAGATTATACTATGTACTAAAAACCGGGGCTTAGGAATACAGTTGAAAATAGTTTTCAGAGAATATAGTCTTGGAATGGAGGTATTTTAAAATAATTTATATTAAATCATAAGCAAAATGATGTTTCTGAAAAACATTTTATTGAGAGTTTCTTATTTTGCTTCCATTATATTATAAACATTCACTTTTCAATTCTGCAGTGTTTTTGTTTAACATTATATTTAAGTGGAAAAAAGTAAGATTGATGAGCCGACATGCTTTTATCTAATAGTATAATCAGACAAGTTTATTGCCATACATATGCACAAGGTAAGACAAAGTATAAGAGAACAGCATATTAAAAGTAATTTGAGTGCAATAACAGATGGGCATGCACTTGTGGGTGCATTTATGTGTTTGTAAATTATTTTGAAATTAATACTGTAACAAAGCGTGACCTGTGTTATAATTTTTGAAAGTTAATTTGATGATTTTTTCTTTAATCCTTAATATTTTCTAGAAATTATAGTTATTCATTGTTGATAGTTATATTTTCAGTTATGAAACCAGCATTTATTAAATTTGTATAATAGAATTTGCTTAATTCACCATTTCTATGCTGTATCTCACTAACGAACATATACTCATGATTATCGTCATAATAACTAAATATCACCTCTACCTGATGATACAAGAAAACTTTAATCACATGAATTATTCAGAATATTTCCATCAGGGCACTGAAGTCATGAGTTTGTGTTAGGAAGCACTTTCCACCTCCTGAGACTCGTAAGTGTGAGGGCGTCAATTTAACTCACTTCTCCTGAAACTCTGATTTAGACTTTTATTGTTATGCCTTAAATAATATTGTGTTCTTTTAATTGGATTTGAATATTAATAAGAACTCATGGACTTGAGGAAACTTTGAAGCAAAACCCCAAATCCTTCCAACAATAGATAAATTAATTATCTTTTTGTCTTTAATTAAAATAACACTTAGAATCTACAAAGGCAAAGAAAGAAAAAAGATAAGTGACTCTACTATTAATACAACTTGACTAATCATAAATTACTGATCACTTAGCATATAATCTCAATTTTATAGTGAAGAATTTATCAGATTCCTGAAAATCTGCCTTTCCTTGGTTACGACATTGTAGCCATTATAGCCACATCCTTACACCATCTAAGTTTGTTCTCATGCCAACTTCTTCTGTGTCATAACAAATTGGTCTTAAAAAAAAACTTAATAAAAGCTATAATGCTATTATATTAAATTTATTTTGATAAATTTTCAATACTATTTATGAAGTGCCATGTCTAAATAACTATCATCTTGAAAATTTGAGGTTTCAGGCCAGGTGCAGTGACTCATGCCTGTCATCCTAGCACTTGAGAGGCTGAGGTGGGTGGATTGCCTAAGCTCATGGGTGAGACCAGCCTGAGCCACAGTGAGACCTTGTATAAAAAAAAAAAAAAAAAAAAAAAAGCCGATCATTGTGGTGGGCACCTAGCACCTATTGTTCCAAGTACTTGGGAGTCTGAGGCAAAATAATCTCTTGAGTCCAAGAGTTTGAAGTTGCTGTGAACTATAATGTCAGGACACTCTACCCATGGCAACAACTTGAGACTCTGTGCCCTCCCACAAAAAAAAAGAAAATGTAAGTTTTCATTCAACATTCTTTTAGCAGACCAACATGAAGCAGCAGAGGCTCTTATTTTTTTTTTTTTTTTTGCATTTTTCACCAAGAAAGCTTAAAAAACCTATTATTTTTTTTTGCATTTTTTAACCAAGAAAGCTTTAAAAACCTAGTCTACAGGAGTTATTATTATAATGAACATAGTATCTTTTTGTTAGAATTAGAAAATCATCTCTGTCTACCACGTGGCAAAAGCATTGCTTCTTCCCTACATAAAAAGGTTATGTAGTTGTATACAATTTCAATGATGCAAGAAACTAGCATAAAGTACAAGCATTAGTTGAATTTTTATTATAAGCATACAACAAATCTAGAGACAAGAACTAGAATTATAAGGAGAACATGGCCATCAGAAATAGCAGAGTTTTTCTACTAACAGAGTCATTGATACCTGTTATCAAGATGAGTTAATAAACTGAGTACAGAAATATTCAGTCAAGTATTGGATAATAGGCAGGATTTCAATGTTTCTAATTTTTCCTTTGAGACTGCAATACAAAGCTAGATAAACTCCCATTTTCTCCCTGCTCATGTTCTTTGTTGTCAATACTACTGAAGTTCAGTTATCAAAAAGAGCACTTCTTTTTTCCTGATATCACATCACAGCAACTAGGAGCTGACATAGTAGGGCTGATTATCTATTTGAAGAGTTTGCCCCCAGCTGGGTTCTTTGCAGTTTAATCGGAGAGGTAGAGAAGCAATTAGAAAATAGTTCCTTCAACACTAGAGATATATCCTGGTGCCAGCTGTGCTGTCGAAAAACATTTCCCATGCATGGCAATTAAAAACCGATTGGGTGCCTATTTCCAGTAAGTCACAGAAGAGAAGACACTTTAAAGAAAGTGGGCAGGATGTGGCTTAACTGTGTCACAGGGGTGCTACAGCTGCAGGAAGTGGAAATAAAAGGGAAAAAAATCAAGATCAGTATAAAACTCCAAGTTTCAGAAAGTTTTAACAAATATAAAAGAAGAATTGATCTATATCATTGATAACAATAACAATGTCTGAATTGTCATTTTTCTAAGGTTTATATTTGTGTTGAAAAAGTACAGACCTATGAGGTATAACAACTAAGTTCACGACCTGGTCACTGTGTGCTTACATTGGCAGCCCTGTACAAACAAGTAGGTAAGGTAGAATAATGTCAGTATATATGTGTCTCTCAGCTGTGTTCATGTCAAAGTGTGGTAGAGTTGTTGTGTGTTTTTGTGTTCCCTCAGGAGCACACAAAAGCAACAAACAAACATTTGTAAATTTCTTGTTACGATTAACAAGAGTAGAAGTGAAATCAGGGCCATGGTAGTACAAGTCAATGTGGATGATGCAATTAAGGAAATGACTGAGTACAAATGTATTAAACATTTCAGTGAGGGGAGAGAATAGTCATTGATGAAGAGAGGTCAGGCAGCCAGTAATGACCAGAACTGATGAAAACGTAGCAAATCCATAGAACTGTGCATCACAATAATTGGCTGACTATGAGAAGCATAGCAGATAAGGAAACATTGATAGAGAAACAGGAAAATCATAACAGAAAATCTTAACTGACAACTCCTGGCTCTTGCATCACGACACTGCACCAGGCTCCCAAGGCATATCTGTGAGAGAATTAGCCCATCATCAAATAACTGTATTGGAATATCCTGCATACTCACCTGAACTGACCCCCAATAACCTTTTTCTTTACCTGGAGTTAAAGGAAAAATTGAAAGGAAGACTTTTTGACAACATTCAGGACATCAAGTTTAATATGATGACTGTTTTGATGTCCATTCCAGAAAAAGAGATGACCATTCCAAAATTGCTTTGAAGGGGAACTAGGTACTGATGTTGGAGATTGCTTCCCACGGTCACTTTGAAGGTGACCATAGTGAGGACCTTGGAGCAGGCAAGGCTGGCCATGGACCCTCACACCAGCTTTCTGGGAAATAAATCCACTAGGTCCTCAGTGGAGTGGGCTTCTCTATGTTTCCACCAACAGACATAGGTAAGGATAGGACATGAGAGGATATGGGCAAGAGAGTAGCCTGAGAGCGGACAGTAAGGAAGTTCAAGTCCTCAGGTTATCTGGACTACTCTCATCTGCTGCTTGACCTTGATCCTGGCTTTTCTGAAGTAGCCAGCTAAAACTCAGTGGATTTGAGATTACATGACACAGTGAAATACCAGCAACTTCAGCAGCAAATTCAGCCAAGCCACTGCCTATGTCATCCCTCCCTTGACATAGACAGTAGAGCTCAGAAAGAATCTTCTTCCATGGGGGGAAAGGAAAGGGAATAGTTTAGAGTACTCTGTTTTGCAACTGGGGTACCACTCTACCACAATAAATTAAAGTACCAAGTGGTCTCCTGAAGCCCTTGAGTCTAGCGAGAACTAGTTTCTGGAAGGCATTTCTGGAACTACCCAGGCCAGAAGGAAACCTGCCGCCTTAAAAGTTAACATCTAATCCTGGATGAATTTACCACTTTTTAACTAAAGAGTTACTGAGCTTTGGATAAACATAAGTAGATCAGGCATCAGTCACCTCTGGGTTTGGGTGAGACTGAGCTGGCTTCAGGTGGGATCTAGTACTATGGCCATAAGGGTACCCATGCCATTCCTCTCCCTCCTCCAAAAGCTCAAAAGAGAAAGTGAGGGGAGAGACTAAGAGACTTTGGTTATCCAGAGAATTCTCTTGGATACGCTTGGATACCCATGTTTACTTAGGTGGTTCCACTAGGAGTTTGCAAGAGTCACAGCAGTATTGGGTCTGGGACAGCCCTTGCAGTGAAATGGCCACAGTGTTTAAAAACTTAGGCCCTAACACTCAATTTTCTTTGAATATTCAGAAACTGCTCTTAAGAAGGAAAAGTACAAGAGGCAAGATGGCAGACTGGAACCAGCTTTCTACAGAGTCTCCCATCCAGAAGGATAGTTAAAGGACAAAAGTTTAGCAAGTAAGCTAGTGGTCTGGAGCTGAGCCAAGAGAGAAGGTTGAAGAATGCACATGAACCCTACTGAGGTGAGCTGCAACCCCAAGAATAAAAACAATAGGCACAAAATCCATCACCAAGCAGACAGGATTTCCCTCCCCTATGTGAAAAGCTTGCAGCATACTTTCTACAAACAAGTGAATAGAGTTCAGACATTCTCCCATTTTATCCCACAGGAGAGACCCTCTAAAACCCAGACCTCCTTCCCCTACTAGGGTGCCATGGCACTCTCCTGCAAGGCATTAAAACTATATAAAACTGTATACATTCTCTACCTACAATTCTGAATTCCCTCCACTCTCCCCTGAGGTCTGGAAGCCTGGCCTTCATGGAGTCCAGATTCTTGGGCATTTTCTTGAGAGGTGTGGACAGGGTGTGGGCTGTTGCAGGTCTGTGCTGGTTCTGTAGCACAGGGGTAAGGAGATGGTGGATTGAATGACCCATAAGGGAAAGGGAAAGGCAGTGCCCTGTGGCACCTAGCAGCAGCAGCAACAGTGGGATCAATAGGGCTCACAGGCCTGGGAATATTTGGAGAGACACTCCCTGTCTCTCTGGGAAACCAGAGAAAGCCAGGCATCTTCTCCAGTGGCAGACAATGACAGAACATATCTTAGATGGTAATGTAGGCCCTGTGAGTAAAGGATATGCCTGAGGTAATACCTGCCCAAGTGGGACACAATGGACCAAGAATACAAGACATACTCCCAGGGTGGTGCTGAACCATGACTGCTTTAGTGAGCTAAAGAAGCCCCCAACCCTCAGGGGATTATAGCTGAAACAAAGGCAGGTGGGCAGAGGCAGAAACTCAGAGCCAAGTATGAGCTGTAACCACACCCATCCCAACGAAAACTGCAGTGGAGACAGATACACCAGCTCTGGCAGTGGCACAGACTGGGGCTGAGTCACAGTTTCTGTGAACTCAAACAATGCCTGGTCCATAGGGGAATGCAGCCAGGACAGAATCACAAATTCTGCAAAAATATAAGTGTCAGCAACATCAATCAGGGGCAGGGCTGGAACTGAGTGAACCAACCCAGCTTCAATTAACAATCCGAGGTTGTCAGGCTTCAGCTCCCCCTGCCAGATGGTGGCAGAGTGCAGAGGCCTGGCCAAGGAAACATACATCTCCCTGTGACACAGGCAGGCACAAACCTCTGGAGGAATATCTGCTCATTGGAGGGAACTGAGTCACAGCCCTGCAGGGGTTACCAGTGACTAGGTGTGACAAAGGTACAATGTGGGGAAGGACGAATCAACCTTCCCAGACTAATTCATTTACTGGGGGTGGGGGAATCCTTCTGACTCCATGGTATATGGACACAATGGAACATTATGCAGTCTTAAAGAAAGATGGAGACATTACCTCTTATATGTTTACTTGGATGGAGCTGGAACATATCCTTTTCAGCAAGATATCTCAAGAATGAAAGAAGGAGGAATCAACATTCTCAGACTAATTCATTTGCTGGACGGGTTTTTTCTGACTCCATGGTATATGTACACAATGGAACATTATGCAGCCTTAAAGAAAGATGGAGATTTTACCTCTGACATGTTTACATGGATGGAGATGGAACATAGTCTTCTTAGAAAGAATCTCAAGAGGGTGGCATCTGTGGCTCATATGGTGGACACCTGTAGTCCCAGCGGCTTGGGAGGCTGAGGCAGGAGAATCACCTAAGCCCAGGAGTTGGAGATTGCTATAAGCTGTGTGATGCCATGGCATTCTATCCAGGGTGATAAAGTGAGACTCTGTCTCTACAAAAAATAATAAGAAGAATAAATAAATAAATAAATAGAAATTATCTCAAGAATGGAAGAAAAAGTATCCAATTATAGCTTTTTCATGAAAGCTATACCCAATTATAGCCCAAGAATAAGGGAAAAGGGGAGAGTCAAGGGACAGGAGGGGGGAGGATGGGTAGAAGGAGGGTAATTGGTGGGACCAAACCTACAGAACATCTTACAAGGATACATGTGTAATTTATTGGGTGTAGAATATCAATGTCTAAAAACAAATACTATGAAAATGCCGTGAAGGCTATGTTAACTAGTTTGATGAAAAAATTTCTAATTGTATATAAACCTAGCACATTGTACCCTGTGATTGCATTAATGTACACAGCTGTGATTTAATAAAAAAAGAAAAAGAAGGAAGAGTTCAAACAAGCCCTAACTATGAAGATTAAATAAATACCTAACTAATCAATGCCCAGACATTGACTAACATCCACAAAAAGTCAAGAAAATCCAGGAAGACATGACCTCACTGAATTAACTATGCAAGGGACCGATGACTGATCCTGGAATGATGGAGATATGTGATCTTTAAGGCAAAGAATTCAAACTAGATATCTTGAGGAAGCTCAAGAAACATCAAGATAATAAGAAAAGGAAATCAGAAGTCTATCAAAAACATTTAAAAATAAATTAAGATTTTCTTTAAAAAATGGAGCAGAAATTCAAGAGCTTAAGAATTTAATTGAAAAACTGAAAAATGCATTAGTATTTCAACAGCAAAACTGATCAAGCAAAGGCATAATTAGTGATCTCGAACCACACCACTAGAAAATACACAGTCAGGGCAGTGCCTGTGACTCAAAGGAGTAGAGTGCCAGCCCCATATACCAAAGGGTGGTGGGTTCAAACATGGCCCTAGCCAAAAACTGAAAAAAAAAAAAAAAAAAAGAAAAAGAAAGAAAGAAAATATGCAGTCAGAAGAGAAAAAAGAAACACAAATAAATAAGAATAAAGCACTCCTATGAGATCTAGAAAATAGCCTTCAAAGAGAAAATCTAATAATTATTGTCCTTAAAGAGGACGTACAGGGAGAGATTGAGGTAGAACATTTATTCAAGGAACTACTAATGGAGAATTTTCCAAACCTAGAGAAAAGCATAAAGTAGAGGAAGGTCATTAAACACCAAGCAGATTTAACCCAAAAAGGAAACCTTAAAGCCTTTAGTTATTGAGATTCACAGATAAAGAAAAGATCTTAAAGGAAGCAAGGGAACAGAAATAATTCTACATATAAAGAAGCTCCAATACATCTTACAGCTGATTTCTTAGTGGAAAACTTACAGGCCAGGAAAGAGTGACATGACAAACCAAAGTGCTGAAGGAAAAAAATCTTTATGGCTAGAATAGTATATCCTCCAAAAATACTGTTCAAACACGAAGGAAAATATTTTCTTAGACAAACAAATGCTGAGGGATTTCATCGACCTCAGACCTGTTCTAAAAGAAATGCTAAAAGAAGTTCCTCAATCTGAAAAGAAAGAATATTAATGAGCAAAAATAAATATTCTGAAAGCATGAAACTCTTTTTTGTTTTGGGAGGGGGACATGGTTTCCTTTTGTCACCCTGGATAGAGTGCTGTGGTGTCACAGTTCATAGCAACCTCAATCTCTTTCTCTTGGGCTCAAGAGATCCTCTCGAGTGGCTCGGACTACAGGTACCAACCATGATGTCCAGGTGGTTTTTCTATTTTAGTAGAGACAGGGTCATACTCTAGCTGAAGCTGGTCTCAAACTCTTGAGCTCAAGCAAGCCACCTGCCTCAGCCTCCTAGAGTGCTAGGATTATTGGCGTGAGTCATGGCACCCAGCCTATACAACTCATTTTTAACAGTAAAGATACAAATACAGAATATTTTATCATTGTAGTTGTAGTGTATAAGCCACTTACATCTTGAATAGGAAGACTAACAGACAAACCTATCATAAATAACAACTTTTTGAGAGATAGATAGTATAAAAAAATAGAAATAGCAAAGCATTAAAAAGTAAAATGTATAGAATTTTAGATTTCTCTTACTTTTTGTAAGCAGAGCTGTGATATATTTAAAATAATTCATTATAAAAGATTTTGAAATACCTCATAGTAACCTCAAATTGAAAAACATACAACAGATGCACAAAAAAATAGTAGTAAGTAAAACATACTACCACTGAAAATCACTTACCAAAGGAAGATATAAAGAAAGAGACAACCACTAAACAAGCAGAAATCAAATAACAACATTACAATAGTAAGTCCTTACCTTTTAATAATAGAATTATTGTGGATGAACTAAATATTCAATGAAAAGACACAGAGTGGCTGGCTAAATGGATAAAAAGAATAGCTAACTATATGTTGTCTGCAAGAAACACGGTAAAGAAATACATAAACTAAAAGTACAGGATTGAGAAAACATATTTCATAAAATTGAAACCAAAAAAAGAGCAAGCATAGCTGGCTCCTATCACATAAGATAGATTTTTAAGGCAAAAATTCCAAAAAGAGATAAAGAAAATCATTTTGTAAGGATAAAGTGGTCAATTTGGCAAGAGGATATACCGATTCTAAATATAAATGCTGGAGTATCCCTATATATAAAGCAAATCTTTACAGAACTAAAGAGTAAGATAAACCCCAATACAATAATGCTTGGAGACCTCAATACTCCACTTTTAGCATTAGACAGATCATCTGCACCAAGTGAAACATTGGATTTAATCGGCCCAGTTGTTAGATACAGTCCCAGATATTTCATTTTCTTTGAAGATACTGTAAAAGGGATCATGCCCTTACTTTTAGTATACTTTAAAGGAACTAAAACCCGTGAAATTGGAATATTCCTATCCCAGACAATGTTAAAGGCCTAAAGTGATAGATACCCCAGTTACCTTGATCTGATCAATTTTTATTGTATGATTATACCAAAATATCACATTTTCTGTAAGGATAAATAGCTATTGTGTATACATAATAATTAACAATTAATAAAAGAAAGAACAGTCATGATCATCTAACCCCAGTAAGATTAGCCCACATAACAAAATTACATAGTTATCTTTGCTGGTGGCAGCTGTGATGAGGTAGAAATGCTGCTAAATGTAGATGTTTTGGTCCGGTGATAGCTACGAAAACAAATGAAGATCGTTCAAATATGAAACAAAAAGAGGCTAAGGAGCTTTCTATAATTTCATAAATATTCAGAGATTTCCATAGCAAAGGAGTCAGCACAATCACTTATATTTGGTAAAGATTCAAAGGCAGTCAGGGAAATGGAAACATTTTAGAGTGAAAAAAACAAAAGGAAGGTTTCAGGTGTGTCCTGATTGGAAACTGTTGACTCCCGACAGCTGGAGGTTCTAACTGGAAATGCGATTGGTGAGGACAGCCCAGGTGCCTTTCTCTGGCTGGTCCTTGGGTAGAAGCCTGGGCCAACTCAGAAAGCTGGACATTCCGGGCCAATTGCTTCCGAGGCTGTGGCTGGGCCCCCTCGCTACTGCAGGGCTTTGGAGTCAGAGTTCTACTGCCATGTATGGTTTGACCATTGTTATTTTGTTTTTTCCTCATGGCTCAGATGCCCAGCAGGTGTCAGGCTCTTATGAGCATCATGCTAAGTTACAAAGGCTGATGACAAACGTCAATCTTAGGGAGAATAAGTGTCACACTTAAAGTGACATGTTCAATAAGGGGTTAAAAGTAACAAGCAGGATTGTCAAGGTTTGGATCTAGAAAAATAGTTCTCAAGGCACAGTTCTGGGGCCAGTGGGCTCAGTACTACCTTGAAATTTGTCAGACGTACCAATTTTCAGTTCCACCCAGACCTACTAAATCTGGGACTCTGAGATTCTGTGGGTGGCGCTTAGGGGTCTGTGTCCCCATAATCCCTCCAAGTGACTCTGTGGCTTATGCAGGTATGATGAGCACAAGAACCAGTGATGCAGAGCTAGGTTAGTTGCACTGTAATACTTTCAAGCCAGGGAAAAAGAATTCCCAAACCCTGGATATCCTCCTCTAGATGTCGGGGGTATGATAGTTGTAGTGATTTGCTTAAAAAGGATTAGAAATAATCACTATGTTTTAAATGTGAGATGCTCAAGTTCTTGCAAGGGATTTGAATAAATTGAGCTTTATTAGGACTGATGAAATGTAGATACTTACTTCCCTAAAGAACAGTTTAAGCCTGAACATGAAATAAATCAAAGGAATATCTAGACTTGGAATCTGCAGATGCCATTAATTAGTAGCTGAGGCATTTGGCATTTCGATTGAGTTAGAATCTTGACTTGGGGGAAGTGACATTTGGTATGTACAATACTGACCTCACCTTGCAGGCCCCAACCACTTACATAAAAGACAATAAGGGGTACCAAGTCTCTCATCCTCTTAAATGCAGAACTTCATCCCATAGACTTAAAATAACCTCAAAAAGACAATGTGTGAAATAGTTAACATAAAATTACAGAGGAAGTGATTTTACCAAAAGATTAAGGCTATTACAAGAGACTGAGAAAAAACATAAATTGATACATATATGAAAACACAAAATTAAAATATATAAAATATTCTAATAACATAACTTTAGAATAGAAAAATATGATAATGTAGTTCCACTTCATAAGTATGGAGACTTTTGGTGAAACTAATCATTATCTTATAATCGGGAAAATAGTAGTACACAAGGAGGATTGTAATATTTCTCTGGCTCATGCGGTTGGTGACACACACACACACAGACATAAAACACATGCACATATGCATATGTGTATTAATATGCATGACCACGAATATATGTGCACATAGTCTCCTTATTATTTACATCAAATTGTTTCCCCAAAGGGTGCCAGTTAGCACCATTTCTGAGAGTGGAAAGTCTGTATGCCTTACTGCAAATAGAAACAAAAAAAACGAATGTGTCCATAGCCCACATAAGGGTCCAACACATTTTCCAAGATATTAAATACTTTAACTCCTTAGTTAGCATTCCAGAAAATACCTTAGGCATAATATTATCTATTTGAATCATTATTACATTTGAATCTATGCTTCAAAAACCCTTTAACTGATATGTTTCTGTACAGTATGTGACAACTACGTACAATGTTGGAAAAGGGTTACATTTTTCTTTTAAGTGTTCACTTCTCCCCTGCACAAAATTTATGAATTACAGTGTTTGGGTAATGATTTTTTTCCCTTTACAGGATTCTAAAGTTTGCTTACTCTATAACCAGAGGTCTGACACTGAGAAAGATGACAATGAAAACATGCCAGCTTTCTGGACTACAGGACCTGAGCACTAAGTGCAAACACAGGCCTCTACATCCTCCTATCAAACTCACGTTCAGCTAAAATATTTCTATAGGTGTGCACAAATACAGACCTTAAAATCAGATATAGGTGTTTGTATAAAATATTTCTATAAGTTGTTATGTAAAAAACATTAAATTCAAAGAACAAGAGGTTCTTTCACTTACGGGGGAGAGAAAAAAGAGAACACTCACATATATATATTATATAAAATATATATAGATGCCTATTTGTATATCCGTGTCATGTATGTATGTGTGCATATGTACATATATCTGTGCATATCTATGTATATACATGGATATGTACACACACTCTAATGTTTGTGGTCTCTATGTATACATTATATAATGAGGTAAATAATGAATAAACATGTGGTCGTACATTATCCCCACAAGGAATCTCCTTCATGAAAATAATCCCCTTATAAAGCTTGCAGTTTATCTAACATAAATAATTAATTATCCAATAAATAGATAAACATATATCAACCAATTAAAAATAACACAACCTTTAATCAATAATGATGTAATTAAATCAATGGATACATATGCATTGCATTATGGGAGTGTAGTAATGCCAGGAAGTGGGTGTAAGAGCAAAAAATGCACGAACAAAATGGGATGTGGTATGAGAAAAAGATGAAGAAAGTTTTCTCACCAGAAAGAACAGCACGCAAAAAGTACATAGATGAGAGACAGGGAGGTGAACTTAGAGTAAAGCAGACAATTCAGGGTGTCCACAGCATAGAATATGAGGTGGGGGTGTCAATGATGAACCTGGGAGGTGGAAGAGGGTCTGTTTGCAGTGAGTCTTGTATCTATTTTAACATAGTGGGTCTTCTATCTATTTGACCATGCTCTGTAGGCAGCAGAAAACCTCTGGAGACAAAGGGGCCAAGTGGAAGACAATGTAGTAATTTCTATGAGGACTAGGCTAAGGAAGTAAGGGTATCATGCAAGGAGATCCATTCAAAAAATTATGAGAAGAATCATTAGAACTTGACAAGTATGTACGTAGTATGTGTGTGTATGGAAGGAAGGAAGAGGAGCTGAGGAAAAGCTCCCAGTTTTCTAGCAGAATATCTAGTTTGTGAGGGAAAGGATGGGTTGATTAAAAAAAAAATATATCAGTTTCAAATAAGAAACGCATGAATCCCTGAAGACAATGCCTAGTGTCCAAGAGTCTAATGTAGGAATTACATTATTTAATAATGAGACAAAAAGCCTGAGGAGAAAGCCCAGTTATTGCACCCACTTGCAGTCTAACTGTGGACAAGTTCTTTCATTTCTTTGAGCCTCACTTAGATTCTCCCCTACAAAATGAAGCATAACTTTCTGTGCTCCTATAAAGATAAAATGAGATCATTTCTATAAAAAAGTGTTCTTTTAAAGTCTATGTTTTTTCCAAGAGTAAAGCCATGTTATCACCAGACTAAACATGGCTCTGGCAGAGCAACATCCCATATTAACCTTGGTTGGTTTAGCTACTCTATCAATGAATATCTATCTGCCTTTCTATCTATCTGCCTATCTATCTATCTGTCTATCTATCTATCTATCTATCATCTATCTATCTCTAAACATTAGAATCTTTCTAACAGGCAGGAATGACTTCAAGGGTAGACAAGTTCCCTTAAATAGAGAAGGAAGGTGAACACAAAGTAAAATATTTTAAAAGAAAATGGAACTTAATTGGTAAGCCCACTCTGGAATACTAGAATATCTTGGCTGGACCAGTGTATCTTCTACTTGCATAAAGATCTGAATCTACTGTGAAAAGTACTGCAAGAAAATTGGCATTCATAAGGAGGGATGGAGACATAAAAATTCAGACTCTGAAACAAAGGAAAGCCCCAGCATTTATTTACAGCAGGTATTCTGAAATAGCAGATACCACAAGTGCAGGAGATAGTCATAAAATACTTTCATATGGCAGATACTGACAAGGCGCCTTAGCTTTCCTGGAAAAACCATTTACTTTTGTGAAAAAGAAAGACTAGTGATTGCAAGCTGTCATTTTATTGTTCTCTGGTACATTCCCAAAAGAAAATACTTAAACTTCTTGAGAACAGAATACAAAGTACAAGAAGTTTCAGCATATTCTTTAGGAAATGAGCTAAGAGCCAGACCTTGATGAAAGAGAAACATCTATTCTAGGCTAAGGACATGAATTACGGTAGAAGCTGGGAAGAGAAGTGGCAGCAGTGAACAGAATAGAATGAACTGCATTTTGAAGCCATTTGGCAGCAAATATCCATTACTAGGTACGTAAAGAATAATGGTAACTAGAATAAGGAGTAGGTAGGGGAATGAAGAAAGTGAGGTGCTCAAATGAATTGTGAGACACAAGTCTGAATTCAAATTATAATCTATACCCTTAATTTTACTCCTTTTATATATGTATATATATATATATATACACATTATACACATACATGATTATTCAGAAATTGACCTATTTTTGATGGATAAGAGCAGCCTATTATTGGTTTTGAATTTCTTTTCTTTGGCAGGGATGGGGTTTGAACCCACCACCTCTGGTATATGGGGCTGGCACCCTCCTCGTTGAGCCACAGGCATTGCCATCTATTATTGGTTTTGAAAGCACATGGTACAAAGATAACTGGATAAGAGCTGAGATCCTCCAGTGCTAATGAATGTAAATAATTTCAAAATATCTCCCAACAAGGTTCACAGTTGAACTCTGTTATTAGAAACAAGGCATGTACTAGATATCTGGTTTCCAACTGTCTCAGTAATTATCATGCTCTGGAACAAGAAGCATTTGCTTACTATATAATATCTGCAAAGTGGTCACCATTCATGACGTTGATGTAAAAATAACTGCTTGTTTTTTCTCACTACATATGAATCCTTCCTGAGCCTACTGTCAAAGGAGAATACCGCTGCAGCAGTGTGATTCTTACATTCAAATGTGTCTAGTCTATCTTGGTAGCCACAAACTTGTCAAGTTTAGATGAGGTTAGAGATCTTTATCTCTACCTGTATGAAGAGAAATACCAGTTCAAAGAGAATACAAGAAACCTAATGGAAAGGATATAAAATCAATGATATAATGGAAGAAAATTATCTTGTTGACTTATAATCCTAACATCAGAAGCTTGCATGTTCTATGCGGAATGAAAATAAAAGGGATATGTTGGTCATTATGAAAGTTTCGGTGTACGCAAAAATCAAGAAACATATTAGGGCAGTGCCTGTGGCTCAAAGGAGTAGGGCGCCAGCCCCATATGCTGGAGGTGGCGGGTTCAAACCTAGCCCCAGCCAAAAACTGCAAAAAAAAAAAAATAAACAAACAAATAAATAAATGCAATAAAAAAATCAAGAAACACAAAATCTGTGTGGATGGAAACAGATGAAGCTCACACCCCAGCAACAATGATAAGCTTGGCAAGCAGTGGCAACTATAGCTCCATGGGTAGGGCACCAGTCATATACACCAGGGTGGTGGGTTCAAACCCAGCCAGGGGCTGCTAAAACAAAACAATAGCCAGGTGTTGTGGTGGGAACCTATAGTCTCAGCTAGTTGGGAGGCTGAGGCAAGAGAATCACTTGAGCCCAAGAGTTTGAAGTTGCTGTGAGCTGTGACACCACAGTACTTTACCAAGGGCCACAAAATGAGACTCTGTTTCAAAAAAAAAAAAGGTGCATTGCATTGGTGAATCAGAAAAGATGTTATTGACTATTTTTCTTGGAAGTGATACAATGGACTATAACACAGTCTGACTCAAAATTTTCATAGCGACCCACACATATAAGTTTTTAATAAATTTAAAGATTTTCATCAAATTAAATACTCCTTTTTAATGAAATTTATGTTATAATAAAGATATGCAGATATATCATTCACATTATTAAAGATAAACTATCCAGTGCAGTATACACTATATTTATGTACCCCAAACATTAAATGATTCATCTATGCAACCACTTGTATCCCTAAATCTACTAAAGTTAAAAAAAGAATAAAAATGTCTTAAAGTGAATACCAGAATGATACTTAATGTTAAAATACTAGAAGCATAGGGTGGCACCTGTGGCTCAAAGGAGTAGGTCACCGGCCCCATATGCCAGAGGTAGGGGCTCAAACCCAGCCCCGGCCAAAAACTGCAAAACAAACTAACAACAACAAAAAAATAATAGAAGCATACTAATAAAGTAAAATAATAGAAGGGAGACTACAGTCAACTTAATTGAATATTCTGCTATTGAACAGAAAGAAATAAGCATAATTAATTAGTATATAAAGGTTCAAATCATAATTTTTTGAAGAGGTTAAAATTTTAATTAAGAGTAGTATCTGGGGTGGCGCCTATGGCTCAGCAAGTAGGGCACTGACCCCGTATACCGAGGGCTGTGGGTTCAAACCCGGTCCCAGCCGAACTGCATCAAAAATTAGTCGGGTGCTGTGGCAGGCGCCTGTAGTCCCAGCTACTTGGGAGGCTGAGGCAAGAGAATCACTTAAGCCCAAGAGCTGGAGGTTGCTGTGAGCTGTGACTCCACAGCACTCTACTGAGGGTGATAGAGTGAGACTCTGTCTCCACAAAAAAAAAAAAAAGAGTAGTATCTGTAAAACAATGGCAGAAATGAGATTTTTTATTAATATATTTCCTTTGTTAAAGGAAATAATGGAAGAAAAGAAATTAATAAATTTATTTTTATAAATAAAAATTTTTAGAACGTTATATTAAAAGGATCTGATGCATAACAGAAAAAAAGGAAAATTAAAAACTAAGAAATAATTTCATACAACATGCGCAACATGAAAAAGTACCTCACCATCATCAAAATAAATATTAAAAAGAAAATGGAATGATAATTTTCTTGCACAAGAAAAATTAATAATTCATACATTTATCAAAATTAGAAGATATTTTGTTTTATATTATTTTAATTATTTTGATGAATTAGTATGACCCTATGAATGTTGAAGAAAAATTATGAAAAGGATTTAAAAAGATATTCTTGTTTATAGAGACGTGATAAAAAGTGACCAACATTTAAATAATATAGAAGCAGAGAAACATTTACTTAGTTTAAAGTGATATGTAAAAAGATTAACAATGCATTATACAATAATGAAAAATGCATCATACAATAAAGTGGTTCTCTTAAAAATAAAGAAAATAAAATTAAGTCCCTAAATCACACTATGTTTAAAAATACATTCTGGATTAATGACATGTTTATTTTTAGAAATTTAATAATGTATTAAAGCTATGAGAGATTATTTATACAACATTGATCTTTAGAAACATGTCAAAGAGCTCTGCACTTTTAAATTCTGTGTAAAAATAGTATTAGAAATATTAACAAAATTGTGAAACAAATAATTGTATTTGTTTGAGGCTTATATATTTCAAACATGTTTTAAATACCAAACAAAGCAGTTTTAAATAAATGAACTGTTTAATTAGGACAATTCTCTCAACCACTCTATATTTTTGTTTTCTCTTCTAGAGAAAACTAAAGAATGAGACTTAATGGTACCTACTCCCAGGGTGCTTGAGAATTAATGACATATATTAAGTGTTCAGAAGATTCTTAGCACAGAACCTGTCTTATGCATATATAGGCATTGGCTGATATTCTAGGAACAACACCTATGTGAATGATGAGATTGAAGAAAATGAATACACAGACATAGATATAACAAATTCATTTATAAAACAACTCATTAAGCAACCAGAAATATCATCCTTTGCCTTCAGAGTAACAAAGATCAAAGTGAATTGTATATAGGAAAGGAAACCCCAAAGAAAACAAAATGTGTTACTTTTCTGGAGGGACATCAACAGACTTATGAGGTACAAGAGATCACGTAATGATGTGACATTTTGGAATGTATCCAAGCAAAATAATTTGACAAGTACATTGTTAAACTACAATGGTTTTTTAAAAATTAGAAATAACCAAAGAGACTGGTGCAATGGATTGGTAAAAAGAATTATGGATTATAGCTTATCAACACCAATAAATACTATTAATTCATTAAAAAGAGCGACTACATAGAGGAATGTATAAGATTAACAGGAAAGAAAGCTCGTTTGAGTTCTGTGGCCAACATACACACAGCCTTAGAAAGGTTTCCCTTCTGTACCGGAAGAGGATAGGGGTACTGGAAAAATCATTAAAAATGTGCAATGGTTTAAAGAAGGAGCCTTCCAAATGATGACACATTTGTTTACAATTTTAAAATCATAGGATTCACTTTTTGCCAATATTTTTATTTAATGCTAAGGTCTTATCTTTGAATACTGGGGCCCCAAAGAATCAGAATGTTAGGAGACGGCAAGTGAGTGACTCCGATTGAATAGAGTTTTAAAAGGTTGCCCATGGTACTGCCACTCTCATTGATTCTAAGAGGGTTGTACTGTACACTCCCCACCCTCTTTCCCATCTGTGCACAAACTCCTATCACACACCAGGTCCTGCCTCTCAAGGGACCTTATTGTGGGAGGAGCACTTTTTCCTGCCCCATTGTCTGGATGGGCCACTGCCCGACATACCCAAGGCAAGGGAAGAGGTGGGGGGGATGACAGTTCTGGATGGCACCTGTAAGACCTCCGCTTGTCCTGGTATATTCCAAATTGGGGCTGCTTCTTGAGTCTGGGCCCCAGGATAAGGAGATAGGTGGGTGTTGCTGCCCATATAGCCTATGGCTAGGAGGAGTGAGAGTTATAAGAAACCCATATAGCTCAATAATGGAACACCTGGGTGGAAAGGGCGTGGAGAGGGAGTTAGCTCTCCTAACAAGCATGAGAGGTCGCGAGATGAGAGCAGTAGGGAATTGGCAGTCTCTACAAGATCAGCCTTATATTCGGCTGGAGGAGAAGGCAGTTGGGAGCATGCTCATTCTATCACGGACCCGCTTACTCTGACTCTGTCTCCCTTCCTGCCTGCAGAACGCCAGCACGGCGTCTCTCTGCTGAAGATCACCAAGCTCTGCTAAAGACTAAGATCTGTCTTTCTAAGAAGACTGCTTTACTCTCTCTAAGACTCTCTCTCTCTCTCCAGCTAAAGTAGACAGCCCTCAGGCACCAAAGATAAACTGTACCAGAGCAAGGTAACTTAGCTGTCTGCGTCCAGAACCTAGTTGAGCTGGGCCCTGCCAAGAAGTATCAGAAGTGACATGTGACAGGTGGGGGCAGAGCTATGGCTTACACAGCAGTGGCCTTCATGCAACTTAAGTAAAACCATATACAAGGCACTGAAATGCAGGGGTGGTTTTTACCTCCGCATAACCTAGTGGAAGCTAATGGACTCAGAACTGGTTACCAATGTGTGGGCAGATTACAGAGAAGGCAAAGTAAGAAGGACGCTGCCCACAGGCGAGGCAGGGAGAGTGGGCACCAGGACGCAGGCGCAGAGGACAGCGTGGACAGAGAAGCAGCCGTTTGAGGGGTGTGACCAGTTGTCCCCGTCACCTCCCCAGCAGCTTCACAAGTACGAGCCTGAGTAACAAAGGAAGAGTTTTGCTTTTCCTGACAAGTTGTTTGATTTAATAAACTGGCATCTGTGAATTATTATACAGATCATGTTTCCCTTTCGGCTGCGGGCACTAGAAACCTTAGAGATACATTTGAAACGGGCCCGCCCTTAGAAAATATGAAGGAAATTCAGGTTTTACATTTTTATGTTTGCATTATTCCTGTCTCCTTTGTGCTCCAGCCTTTTCATTCTTTTTTTTTTTTCCTCTTTGACATGTATTCTGTATAAGTATGTATTGTTTTAAGTTTAAGGCTCTTCTTAACAAGTGATGATATATTGTATATATACACGACATATGTATATAAACACACAAAAAAACAAACATGAAAAATAAAGCATGTGATTATTGAGTACCTACTATGAGCCCCACATGCTTTGTACACGTTTAATGCTTTCAAAAACCTTGAGATCTAATGTTATTATACCAATATATCAGATGAGGAGACAGATTCTCACAGATTTGTTAAACAGTTTGCCACGGTGGTAAACAAGCAGAGAAGAATAAGGAATGTGGATTCCCAAACATCTCTCTTACAAAAGAAGGATTCAAAAGTGCCCGACTCTTAACTGTATCTGTGTAGCTGATCACAGTGGAAGGTCAGGAGTGGTAATAACCTCATATAATGATTATATAAGAGCGATCACATCCATTCCAGTCTGTAATGGTTACATTTTTCTTTAGTCCATGCTATATTGTGCCTTTAAATTAAACCTCTTTAACGTCATATGTAACCCATCATTTGCTCTTCATGAAATCAAAGATTCTTGGGTACCCCTAAAATACATCCCCCGTGCTTTGATCATAAGAGTTTCTAAGCCATGCCAAGTTTTCCTCTGATTGCATGGCATGCAGCCCTTCGTAGCTTTTATTTTGGTCTTCACGCAAATAAACAAATTCCTGAAACAGAAAAGCAAATCAGAGATGAAAGTCTGTTTATAAGAATGCCAAAACAATTTGTTGTTTATCCTTGTTCCTATCACTCTTCTTTTAATTCTTCACAGATAGAAACAATGACACTGAGTAGGAGTAATTTAGACAGAACATCGGAGAGAAATAACAGGCAGCTAGCTGGCTCTGCAGAAGAAACCTGCACAAATCTTAGGAAGTCTAACACTTGCTTGATATAAACCAAATTAATAGCTGATATCCGCAGAGCTTACAAATGTCATGTATTTTATTGGGAATTATGTACATTGTCTTAGTCATACTTTACAACAGTGCAAAGCTGCTACTTTTTTTAATTGAAAAATTATTTGGAGTATTCCCCAATTATTTGTTAATTTCCTTTTACTTACCATAATGTTTCACAATTTTGGAATGATGGTTTTTTTATTATAATTTTTTCTAAAGGCAGAAAACAAAATTGTTCTCCCCAAAGACTTGCCTGACTTCTGTGTTTTTTGTCACTTATCTGATGCCATTTTCTAGCTGACAGGGATGGTCACAGCCTGCTCCTCCCTCACTAGGGAGTGTGACCCTCCCATCGGGACTCTCTGAAGTTAGCAGAGCAACAACAGTGCTCTGCATTGCGTGGGTGAGACTGTCACATGGTTCCTACGCCTCTTGTCCAGTGTCCAGCTGTCATTTGTGGTCATCCTGCTTTTCCACAAATGGAAACAGCTTCCAAAGCCCCTTTGCTTCAGCCATATTTCTGGCTTCCTATCGGATGGCACAGGATGTTGTTCCATTAGATTTGTGAACTACCCAAATGTCCTAACAGAATTGTGCTAAAAAATAGACCTGCAAACATCCACACGACTTAGTCTTCATACAGAATACGTGTGATGTTACCTGTTTGTAACATCACTCACGCCTTCCTGGAATGCACAGCTCCTGAGACTTTCAAGGGGGATTTTACTTTTTGAAGGAAATATGTGGTATACGGTAGGAGAGGACCAAATTTGGCTGATGTTGAGCAAAATTCAAGCATTTATGAATTAATGTAAGCAGTCAAATCCAGCATCCTTCCTCCCCAAAGCAGGATATTCCGCTTTTATAGTGGCTTGAGTTAATAAACATTTAAAAGTCTCTCCTTCTGTACTGGATGTTAACTCCTGTTTCTTGGCTTGATGATTAAAAAAATTGTTTTCATTGGTTGGGTCCATTATAGTTATATATCTTTATAGAGCACAGGTAATGTTTTGATGCAGGCATACATATGAACTAATCGAATCAGGGTAATTAGAGTATCCAATGCCTCAGGCATTTATCATGTCTTTGTAGCAGGAGCATTCTAATTTCATTTTTTAGTTATCTTAAAGTATATCTTAACTTACTTTGATTTATAGTCACTTTGTTGTGATGTAGAATTTTGTCCAATCTATCTGTCTAGCAAAACAGCTATTATTATTATTACCATTAAAAGACAAGCAAAAGACAAAGAGATAAATTGTTACCTGTCCGCAATAATGCAATTAGGAAGGGGCATTGTCAGAACTGGGGTGCAGACAAGTCTGAATGTATGTTGTTATGATATCCAACTCGTCTATACTCTGGGGAAATGCCTTACTGATACCCTTACATGTGTCTCAGAGGAAATATTGTCTTGGGAGGGGTTAAATTATTAATAAACAATGTGTTTGCCTTCTCTACTTGACCAGTTTGTCTTTTCAAAATTTCAGTCCTCTTAGAGTGCTCAAGATTATCCTTTTCTTCATTACCATAAGAAATTTACCATTTCCCCTCTTTTTCTTCCTTTTCAAAGCATGTGATTAAATTTATGAGTTCCAAAACTTTTGCTACAATCAGAAAGATCCATATTTCTTTGGGTTTTGTTATGTCAGTTGAAAGTCTTCTACTTCCGTATTTTCCTGCTTCTTGAACTAAGACAATTATCACCTTTATGGCATATGCCATGCAAATTTGTTCAGGTGTGATTCAAGGAGAGAAAGCTGGAAGACGTTCATTGGACGGTTTTAGAAACATTTTCTCTTTCCCTCTCCTTCTCTTTTTGGGACAGCCCTTAGCCCCAAATGCTGCTATTAACCACCTGACAAACAAAAAGAGACATTAAAAACAAACTCTGCCACTCCTGACATGGTATGAGCAACCTCTCTCTTCCTCTTCCTCCTCAGGACACTCAGAGGGAAGAGGATGAACATGAAGTCTTTTATTATGATCCACTTTCACTTAATGAATAGTAAATATATTTTCTTTCATCATTTTCTTAAAGACATTTTCTTTCTCTAGCTTTCTTGTAAGAATATAGTATATAGTATAATAAAGCATATGAAATAGGTCTTCACTGACCAGGAGATTGTTGGTAAGGCTTCTGCTCAACAATAAGCTATTAGTCATTAAGTTTGGGGAGAGTTAAATGTTTCAGAGGACTTTTGCCTTCGTAGGGATCAGTCCCCGTAATCCCTGCATCAACTAAGCAAAGACAGTCTTTTTAATAATGGTGATAACTGTGGCTCATCAAGTAAGGCGCCGGCCCCATATACTGAAGGTGGCGAGTTCAAACGCAGCCTTGGCCAAACTGCAAAAACAGAAAAATAGCTGAGCATTGTGGCGGGCGCCTGTAGTCCCAGCTATTCGGGAGGCTGAGGCAAGAGAATCACCTAAGCCCAGGAGTTGGAGGTTGCTGTGAGCTGTGTGACGCCACGGCACTCTACAGGGCGACAAAGTGAGACTCTGTCTCTACCAAAAAAAAAAAAAAAAAAAAAAAGATAATGGTGATAACATAACTGTACTAAACCTTGGAATCTAGGCATAGTCTTTAAACCTTTCACCAAAATTAACTTAAAATGGATAATAGACATAAAGGTAAAACGCGAACCCATAAAACTTCTAGAAGTTAACATGGGAGAAAGGTAGATGAGATTGAGTGTAGGGATGACGTTTTAGATACAACACCAAAGGCAAGATTTACAAAAGACACAATTAAGTTGAACTTCGCTAAAATTAAAAATTTCTTGTAGGTAAAAGACACTGTCAAGAAAATAAAAAGACAAGACAATGACTGGGAAAATGATTTATAGAAGACACATCTGAAAAAGTTTTGTTATCCAAAATGTACAAACAACTCTGAAAAATCAACAATATGAAAATAAACAACTTAATTAAAAAGTGGGCCAAAGACCTTAGTAGACATTTCATCCAAAGAAGATATAACATGTATAAATACATACACACACACACACATATATGTGTTGAATGATATATACATAATACATGTCAATATACATGTATCTATATCTATATATCATTCACAATTGTTCAATTTCAAACACTGTAAAATGCCAAAAAGCAAGGGGTGGCACCTGTGGCTCAAAGGAGTAGGGTGCCAGCCCCATATGCCAGAGGTGGTGGGTTCAAACCCAGCCCTGGCCAGAAACTCCAAAAAAAAAAAAAAAAAAAAAGGCCAAAAAGCAAACAATAATTAAAGCAATAGACTTTGGGCGATTATAATGTGGCCAATAGGTATATGGATTATAACAAACATAAAGCTCTATAGTGTGGAGGCAGTAGGCATGTGAGCAATCTATCCATTCCTCTTGGTTTTTTTGTGAACCTAAAATTATTCTAAAAAATAAAATCTATCAAAAAAAAGACATGTTACTCAATTGGGCAAAAATAAAAGATACTGAGCCTTGATGACATCATTCAACTGTTGCCTCTACCAAGCCTGCAGGCTTCCCACATTCCACAAATGTAGTTTTTAGAATAAGTAATTATCTAATGTGTACATTAGTTTGAGTCCAGTTTTTCCATCTGATTTGTATTTCTGAGATTTATACGAAAGCTCATGTTTGTGGCACAGTACAGAGTTGAAGTACAAATATTAGCTCTGTTATTATAGAATGTGTAATCTTGAGAAAATTATTTAACCCCTTTCAGTTTTAATTTTATAATTTGTGAAAGGATAAATCTTCCCTGGGCTATTTTAGGATAGAAATATATCATATACAGAACACCTTGTACATGTACTCTACCATTGCTCAATAAATGGATATCATATTAATGGGGGAAAAATGATTTTATCTCCATTAATCTCTTCAAACTATTGAAAAGTCCATTCCAGACACCTTCTCTGTTCTGTCCTTCCTTTTGGCACTAGAAATCCAATTTGGTTGTGTTTTTGCTTTGGGAGTATTTATGAATACTAAGCTTGTTTTGTCTCTTCTAAAATATTATTCCTTTTGAGAGAAACTTGGTCTTCCCTGTAAGGTAAGCTCTCATGGTACTGAAAACAAGATTCAGGACAGGGTTTTGATAAATCATTTTATTTTTCCAAATACCCATATAATTTTATGATATTGCATAAAACAGAAAGGCAAGAACTAAATGAACATTCAGAAAAGCACATTGTTTACCCAAAGGTGTTCATTACCCAAAGATTTATTGAGGTCATACATACGAAATCCTATTGTTGATACCTGACATATCCAGAGCATTGTAAGATTATACAGGAAAAAAAGAAGAAGAAGAAAAAGAGAAGATATATTTTCCGTAATTATCATGCACTGGGCACTGACATATTCTGTAACATCTTTTATGTTTTTTAAATCTCAGAATACCAATTATGTATTTCTTCATATGTGCAATTATTCAGATGTTTATGGAGCCATAGACATTGTGATAAACTTGGATGAGTTGCTATCTATATTGCCATGTCATTTATATTAAACAAATAATTATAAGAGATCATTAGGCAAGAGTGAATTATTACTCCTATTTTCATAAAGAAAGAAAAATGTAATAGAAGCCATAAGTGATGAACTATTGGAATGCAGGGTACTTGAAGGATATAATTCAGAAGATGTAATCTATACCTTCTGCAGTATGAGGTTTAAACTATCCAAAACATATTGAAAGGATATTCATTGAATTGATAAGTGATTTCGAACCCAGATATACCTTCCTCCAATTTTCATGCCATTTCATTATGCCAGGCTGAATTCAAGTAATCCACACTTCTGTCCTCATCTGGAAAATAGTAAATATTCTATCACTAATGAATTGTTTATTTTGAGGACAATCAAGCCCTGTTCTACTAATATATTCATTTAAATTATAAAACATCTTTTTATGCTCTCTGGATATTAAAATGAAAACTTATTTAATTTTATCTTTATTTTACTCTTTTAATTCAGAAACTACATCAGAATTTTAACCTATGTTGCCATATAAGAAAAAAATTAATCATGTGAATTAAATTGAAACAGAAATAGATATAAATCTGATAGACAATTAAATTAGAGCAAATGAACAAACCAGAGGATTCTGTCCTATCCTGCCAGATCAGTGATAATTATTTGTTTTCTAAATAAGAATTACTAGTTTTCCAAAGACTTTCTGAGAAATCTCACAGAAAAAGAAATAAAAATTGTCAAAACAAACAAATGAACAAAATCAGTCTGAATAATATTCCTGTAATTGAACGGTATGGGATAGTTTTCTTTTTCAGAACTCAACCTCAGAAGTTTTCTTATTCTTCTACTCTACATACTAATTTATTTCAATATTTCTTTTTGATCTGGCACCCATTAATTTAATCACACATCACAAAGAGTTAGTTAAATCAATGATTTCTCAAACTGATGGTTAGTGGATGATTTAGGAGATTGTGAATGCCCTAGTAATAGTATAAACAAGATTTTGAATATCTGTGTTTACACTGGTATAAGGAGAATTTCTGTGGCCTTCTTTGAATTTCCAAATGAGTCCATGATCAAAAAAAGTTAAGAAACACTGAATTACCTTTCTTATTTATTCTTGCCTTTATCAAGCTTCAAGGTTTGCCTATCAATTGCGCAGTACAATCACAAACTCAGTAGCCAGATGGCCTAAATTCCAAATCTCTGCTCTAACACTAATAGCTATGTTATATTGGACAACTGATTTAACTATGTTAAAGGGGGACATTTTATATTACCTTTTGCACAAGGATGTTGTTGAGAAGACTAAATGACTTACTACAAGTAAAATGCCTACAACAGTGCCTAGAATTAAAAAAGAGTATAATGTAAGAATTAGTATTCTACAAGTGTTATGAAAAAAGTAAGAAAATCTTAAGTAGTGGTAAATATTATGTCATAATTACTGTAAAAGCTCATAATTTCGGGTGGCGTCTTTGGCGCAAGGAGTAGGGTGCCGGCCCATATACCAGAGGTAATGGGTTCAAACTCAGCCTTAGCCAAAAAAAAAAAAAAAAAAAGAAGCTCATAATTGCATCATGCTATAAAAGTTCTGCTTCAAACTAAGCTCTCCAGGATTGTGCTCTTGGAGGAGTTACTATATTCTATGACAACTGTGTTAAAAGAACAAATAAGTTTGAGAACTAGTGCATACTTTTCTTCTTAAAGATTCAAAATACCAGTTTGTTTTTCTTTTTTCCTTTTTTTTAATTATTAAATCATAGCTGTATACATTAATGCAATCGTGGGGTACAATGTGCTGGTTTTATATACAATTTGAAATATTTTCATCTAACTGGTTAACATAGCCTTCATGGCATTTTCTTAGTTATTGTGACATTTATATTCTACATTTAGTAAATTTCACATGTACCCTTGTAAGATGCACCGTAGTTGTGGTCCCACCGATTACCCTCCCTCCATCCATCCTCCCTCTCCCCTCCCCTCACTATCCCCTTTCCTCTTCTTCTTGGGCTATAATTGGGTTATATGAAAGCTATAAATTGATTTCATAGTAGGGCTGAGTAAAGTGGATAATTTTTCTTCCATTCTTGAGATACTTCGCTAAGAAGATTTTTTAAAGAAACATATTTAAATTTATCTAATCATATGTTTAGCACCACAGAACCCTTTGTTGGAGGGAATACCTATTATTTTCTTGTGGAGTTCACAATTTAAGTAATATAATCCTACCGGATGGCGGTCACTTCATTGCAGATAATAAGATGGTACTGATTTCTAGTTTCTTCTTCAATTAGTATCATATAAAGATACACTTAGCCATAGTACTTAGCCTTAGTAATTTCCCATGTTGATTTGGTCAATTACAGAGTTCTTTGTTCTTGGAAAGCTGGGAAAAGTAGAACAGCCCCTCTCTCATACACAAAAGACATGTAACAGAAAAATTCCCTTGTGAACCTGTTTGAAATTGCAAGTCTGGTGACAAATCAATGACGAGAAAGAACAGAGGTCAAGCTAACTATATTCACAGCAATCTCAACATATTCACAGTTTACCATAGTCACCTGAGCAATAGAATCAGCCAGACACAAGACATATGACCAAAACCCAACACCAAAATATGTGCTTTAAGTGGATAATGTATTCTGTTGTTTGTCAATTCTACCTGTGGTATATTTTAATTTGTTCTATATTTTGTCATCAAGAGTATGTTTTGTAAGTGATTTCTAGAGATGTTTAAATTAATAGGAGGTGATTTAATAATTAGGAGGAGATTTTTTTTTTTTTAAAGGCATAGCCTGTATTAGTGTCTGAGAGCTTCTCTAACAAATATCCACAGCTTGGTGGCTTAAAACAATAGACATTTATTCTCTAGGAGTGGCAGAGGTTAGATATCCAAAATTGAGATACAGCAGGTCCAGGCTTCTCCTGAAGGCTCTAGAGAAGAAAACTTACTTGATTTTTCCAGCCACTAATGATCCCAGACCTTCCTCAGCTTGTGGCCAATAACTCCAATCTCTGTTCCATCTTCAAATGGCCTTTTCTGTGTGACTTGGTCTATCCTCTTCTCTGTTTATAAAAACACGAGTCTGTAGATTTAACCCTCCCTAATCCAACATAATTAATACTAAGATCCTTAACTAATTATATGTATAAAGACCCTATTTCCAAAGAAGTTCACATTCTGAGGTTGGTTATTAAATGAAGGGGAGCAGTATTTCACCAAATACAAAGCATATGTATTTTCAGAAAATATGCCTTATATTTAGAGAGGCTATTTAAGCTAACTAATTAGGATTCTTAATTAGTCCTGCTAAAGTCAATATTGGTAGAAATTTTGCTAAAAGTAGAGATTCAAAGTGATCTTTATATTACAGTCTGACAGTGTGCAGTGTAGGCCCCAAAATAAAACAGCAGGTAGGTATATTGTTTTCAGATAATTGGATAAAGTCTAAACTATAGTATATATTTAGCACTACAGTTCATGTGCAGTAAAAAGAAAAGGGATGTTCTGATAACAGCTTGAAATTCACAGAGATGTTGACTTTCTAACATATCAAGATGTTCACAATGAGCTAGCAGAAAATGAAGAATTACAACAATTGGGACTGCGTTCGGAACTTGGGAAATTTACCTTTCATTTTCTCCTTACCCTTTAACTCAAGGACTCACTAAATCAATTTAAACTAAGTATAAGAACATTTGTTAAATTGTTATGGATACGAGAATCCAATATCCAGTCATGACACACATGAATTTGAGCAATACCTAGAAATAAAATACAATCTGCACAATCACCCTGCCCCAGGAAATAGACAATCCTCAAATGTCCATAGATTCTTAGCTTGATTTTTATTGAAATAAAAATGCTTTCTATTAAAAAATCAATTACTTTTTAAACAAATATAAACCAACTTCTATTTAAAAACATGTTCATAAATAAATGTGACATTAACCAAAACTTGAAGATGGTCAACAAGCTTATTTTTTTATTATAATTTTATTGAATCATAATTCTGTACATTGGTGCAATCATAGGGCATGATTCATATACATTCAGAAATGTTTTGATCGTACTGCTACAGATAGCCTTCATGGCATTTTCTTGATCACTATATAAAGACATTGATACTCT